>BTHU01000011.1:58043034-58330534 GCA_036184795.1 Tokudaia tokunoshimensis | reverse complement strand
CTGTTTTTCAGTAGGCACGCTAGACGCAGCTGCTGCTCCGGTGGAACTTTGAGCGAGAATGTTAGACTATATCAGGTGCATCCTGGGATGCATGGAAGGCAGATGTGTAGGGAGAGAACAGCAGAATTCAGGAGGAGCAGAGAGAGGAGCCTTCTGTTTGGACTTGCTGAGAGCAGAGAGAGGGTGGAACATAATGTGGCACCACGAACAGCCACCAGGTACAGATGGCTACGGTAACCATTCCCCGCCATGAGTGGCTTCAGCCATTAGTAGCTCTTTTTATCTATGTGACATGTCTTGGGAGTTAGAACCACTGCAGGGGCATTTCAGGTGAGATTCTGGTGCCCAGAGTAAACAACAAAGCTTACTGAGAACCTCCTAGAGATAGCTTATCATTCCCTTGAGGATCGTGGCCATGCTCTGTCACAGAGCTCTGAAGTACAGAAAGCAGGGTTACTGGAGCTTACGGTCTACCTAGGGGATAGAGAGGCTGGACTTGCATTCAGCATCAATGGGTTGGCCAGGTTGGTTTTCTCCAAGGCTTCTCTCCTTGGCTTGCTGGAGGCTGCCCGCTCACTCCGTGGACACATTCTCGTCCCTCTGATCTTGTCTCTAGCTCACCTGTATATGACTAACATTTTGGATGTTGAGGCAAATGTTGAAGTTGTGCTTGTAAAATGAACAGCTCTGCAAACAGGAAACAGAGAACCCTGGGGGTATTTCAGCATGTGGCTGAGAGCCGGCAAAACCACTGACCTTTCCAAGATCTCTGAGACTTGTGGTTTATCATGGCACAAAACTGTTAACACCAGCACTCAGGAGCTGAGACACTGGGACTGGGAGCCCAACATCTGTCTGAGCTACACAGTAAGACCCCTATCTCAAAGAATTAAAAAGTATAGATATAGGGTAATGTTCAAGAGAGTTTTCTGGTGGGTATTTTGGTTGTGGGATTATTACCTTTTTTTTTCTTTTGAGTACTTTCTATGAACCATAAAATGGGTGCTGGTTGCCAACTCATGGGACAATGGATGGGGCAGCAAGGAGACAATATAATAATACCTCTAAGAACGCCATAGAGCTGAGAGCAGAGCCAGATATGCCTGAGCTGCACATAGGTGCAGGGATGCTTAGCATTGCTGAGGAAATGCCCCATGAAGGACAGTTTTCCAAACATGCAGCCATGAGATGGCCCCTGGGGCAGGGTGGCATGAATACCCGGATGGTGGAAACTGGAAAAGTGACTCCTGTCTGTCAAAGGTGTCACCAACAAGGTATGGTGGGTACTGTGCTGAATTTGAAAACTATAGGTTTGTAATTTTGCAAAATGACAATGGAACTTGGATATTACTACTACTACTACTACTACTACTACTACTACTACTACTACTATTATTATACTTAAAAAGAAATTAAGGCTAAGGAGATGGTTCAGTGAGTAAAATGTTTGCCATGCCAACATGAGGACCTGACTTGGGATCATGGCACCCACATACACAGCCAGATGTTACACATCTGTAGTCCCAGCACTGGGGGAGGGGCTGGGCAGAGACTAGGAGATCTGAAGAGCTCACTGGCCTTGGCCATGCAAGCCAATTGGTAAGCCCTGGGCTCAGTGAGGGACTGTCTCAAGAAATGTGGAGAGAGATTGAAGAAGACACTCAACATGGATCTCTGGCCCCCACATGTCTGTACACGTATGCATAGCACACATACATCAGCATATGGAGATTTTTTTTTTAGTTAATTGTCATCCTTATTGGATTGGTGTGCATATGTGGGCCTGAATGTGCCATGGTGCATGTGAGGAGACCAAAGGACAACTGTATGGCCTCCATTTTTTCCTCCCACCTTTACGTGGGTCCCAGGGATTGAATTCAGGCCACCAGCCTTTACCCACTGGGTCATATCACTGCCCCACAGAGTTTTCTATAATCACTTTCGAAGCTCACACCCAGCCCATGATTGGCTTTTGCTCTTGGTGCTTTACAAATGGACTTAACGTAGGCTGAGGCGGGTTGGGGACATCGCCAAAGCCAAGAGCCTGCACCTAACCCTACCGCAAATTCCCCTGATTTCCCACTTGCACCTAAAAATAATATAAGCAAGATGTTATACGGTTTCGAATCTTAAAAACATCTTTTAAAACAAGATTATTGTTTTTCTAGATTCACGTTGGGCCTTGGAAGTGGGGAAAGAATTGAGAGAACTTGGAAAGATTGAGGAAGGACCTGGCCAAAGTGAGCAATAGTTTGGGAGAGCGAGAGAAAACCCTCCCTCACCAGGGGGAAGGAATGTGTTCACTGTGTGCATGGTAGGCTCCACAAGGGCTAGAGCTGGAGTCTTATAACTTCTCCCTGTGCCTTCTCCTCTCCCTCCCTTCTTCCCAGCTGGGAATAGAGTGCATTCTAAGCTGTCACTGATGCATCACGTTGTCAGACCAAGAAGAAAAGTTCCAGAATGCCCTCTCTTACTGTCCTTTCTCTCTCTCTCTCTCTCTCTCTCTCTCTCTCTCTCTCTCTCTCTCTCTCTCTCTCTCTGCCTTCCTTCCTTCCTTTTTTTTTTCCTGAAGTGAACATGAGACACTTGACTATATCACGGGTGCCACATCTTACTCTGCAGAATCAGGTACCAAGGCATAGACTGGATGATGCTCTCTCTCTCTCTCTCTCTCTCTCTCTCTCTCTCTCTCTCACACACACACACACACACACACACACACACACACACACACAGTGTTGGGGGAGACCTCTTCCTGTAAGTCTAAGCCTGAAAAGCCTACAAGGCCCAGGTCCTTGATGATATCAAAAGGTTCATTTCCGCATATCTCTCCACAGACTAAAAACAACTTCTCCACTTATGGCAAAACTTGCATGTACCCAGAGGACGGTGGACGCCATGGCTAAGCCACAGGCAAGCTCAGAAAGAGCTTTTCCAATATCGTCCAAGGCTTTGTGGGCCAGCGCACACAGCGCCATAATAGACGCTTTCTGATCCTTCTCACACTGCACCTGGCTCTCCTAAGTATTGGGCCTATTACATTTTTAAAAATAGCTCTCAAGTAATTTGTGTGCTGAACTGGCTACAGGATGGGAAAAAGAAAAAAACCCACCTGAGTACATTCTCTGTGCTCCCATCAGCCAGAGACCAAGAGCAGCAGAGGCAGTTTGCTCTGAGCTAATTTTCAACATTAGGGGCTTATCAGAACCTAAATTCCTCCCTAATAAACGATGAAACAGCAGCCACTCTTTGAGCCACTTATTCAGGTGACCAGGGAATTGGCGGACGAGGTAAAATTTTCCATCAGTGACAACACACAGCTGTTGAGGTTCAAAGATCCAAGACTCTAATCAGACCAGGTTATATAAGTAGCACTGATTCATTACCCCTGCTTGCCGGATAGGTTGCATCCTGCAGCTGTGACTGTGCAGGGCTGCCACACAGCTAATGGGACATTGACACACACAGCCACCAACTCAGAAGACAGGAATCGTGGAGCCCTTCATTCCCTTCCAACCATGTCCAAATCCTTTCCCTTTAGGTAATATGAAGTTCATGTGATACTGTTGTCCTGGTATATTTTTTAAATGGTCCCTTAAGGTTGGTGAGATGGCTCTAGTGGATAGAGCCGGTGACCTAAGTTCAGTTTCTAGATCCACATGGTAGAAGGATGGGTGTGACTGTTGGGTGTTGACCTCTGACCTCCACATGCAGGCATTTGTGAGTGTATACACACACACACACACACACACACACACACACACACACATCCACAACCACCACCACCACCACTACCACCACCACCACCACCATCACCACCATCACCACCCACTTTAAATGTAATAGGGGCTACAGAAATGGTTCAGTTGCTAAGATCACTTGCTGTTTTTATAGAGAACTGGGGTTCTATTCCCAGCACCCACAAGACAGCTGAGGTCTATTGAGGGACCTGTGTAATCTCTCAGTAAAGTGTTTGTCATACATGCAGGAACATCTATGTTGCAGGCACAAAGTCCACGTATAAAAGCCAAACTTGGTAGTCCATGCTTGTAGTACTAGCACTAGGGGGATGGAGAGCTCTTGGAATCCTTGGTCAGCTAACCTAGCCTATGTGTTAAGTTGCAGGCCCTGAGAGACCCTATTTCAACATCTAAAATTAACCTCTGGCACACACACACACACACACACACACACACACACACAGATGAAGTGAGGTTTTTTAAATAAATAATAATATAAATAAATGAATAATATCCCTGTTTTGTGCCCCCCACCTCCCGCCACACATTCAGAATTTAGTGAAGCTCAGAACAGGAGGAAATCTACTGACATGACCCATGTCAGAGTTATTATCTATCAAAGTTCTTAAGGAGTGTGGCAGAGGTGATAACGGGCCTGTTGATACTTCTTGCCCCAAACTCTATAGACACATACAAGACACAGTCATGGGTCTGTCAAGACAGCCTAGCCAAATTTAGCTGATGCATTTCCCAAGATTCCAGGACTAGAGAGAAGAGAGCACACACTGAGATCTGGGCTTTTCGGTGGACAAGCCCCAGCCAACTGAGAAGCATGTACGCTGGGTTGCTCCTAATGGGATGATGAGAGCTTTAGGAGAGCCAGTGTTACTCATGGAAACACAGGCGTGAGCAGGGGTTGCTTACAGCATCTTAGCTCTTGGTTCTCTGCCATTGGGCTGAATCGTTCAACCAGCGAGCATCCAAGGCTGTGTTTGTTCGCCATGGGAACCTTCTGAGCAGTACATTCTCACCTTGATGAGGCAGCTCCTCTGTAGAATTATTCCAGGATCCAAAAAGGGCAGTTGACAATCTGCCTCCAGAACAGTCTGACTGGGCCCAAGAGTAGATTAATTTAACTACAAATTCCCTCCCTCATCGGTTCCCCTCCCCGTATCCCCAGATGTCCATGTTGTCTCCCACAAGCTCTTCAGAGACTGTGGAATGGGGTTAAATCACAATATGAAGGCATTCAATAACATCATTATAGCAACATAGACAAACTCTGAATGCAATTTCACTCCTACTTGAAAATTCCAAGTGAAATAAGGAGATCCAAAACTTAAAACTGCTGCTAAGTCCAAGAAAGTTGAGGTCCAAAAGAATTAGGATCCAAAGTTAAATTTCCTTAACACGTAGAAGTAAAAGCCCAAAGAAATTAAAGTCTAATTCAAGTTTTTATTTTTCCTGCGACTTGATATGCAAAGAAATGAATGTCCAAAATTTCATTTCCCAATTTCCAGTTCTGCTCAGCCTCAATCAGAGAGTCCTGGTGCAAAGCCTTGAGCAGCTGCGGCCCGGGCTGTCTTCCATGGGAAAGGGTGTGGCCTCCTCCACAGCCTCTCATGAGTCTCATTTTTAAAAAGAGTTCAAAGAGTTAATAGAACACATAAGATTATTATAGTATCAGTCTCATATTCCACAAAATTTAGAACCACAAGCAGTCCCCAGCTGCCAGGGCAGTTATCTGAGCAAAATTGCTTTTTCAGAGTCCCATACTTGGTGTTGCCAGAGGCCTAGTAATATTTGGAAGATGGAAGGAAAAAAAAAATCTGTGGATTAAACCACAATTTAGGTCCTGAAATCTCAACTCTTACCCAGGGTTTATATATTTAACAACCAGAGCCAAACTGGTGTGACCTCTTGAATGTGAACAAATCATGTGAATCCAAGCAAATGCCTAATCTCTCCATGGTTGCTTTCCCTCAGTGTTCCCTCCCAGATGAGATATGAGGTGACATAAAGAATGGCGTCTGGGACATCTAATCCACCCTTCTGACCTGTGCCTGGCACAGAGACACTATTGTGCTCTGCAGTTCACAGGCTGTGCTGTTTAAGTCCTTGGCCTGCACAGTTGACCCTTCAAGCACAGGTCTACCCTGTGCCTAAGGAACAGCCATGCCACTGAGGTTGGGTAGATGCAGGCGATGTTGGGGCAGCTGTGGTGAGAGTGGGCCTTAGCTCATCGCTTGGTAACCTGCTCACTCAAGTCTAGAGACTGAGCAACTACTGTCCTCATTTTCAAACCACTGCAGGCAAACTGTCATTGCCCCACCCACCAAGAAAGCCTCCATGATGGGAAAGACCACATCCATGTTCAACGTAGGAGACAGGTTCAGCTAGGTGAGTGCCGAGGAGGAAGAATGATAAATATGATGGTGAAAGCATCACATCCTGGGTGAAACGGAACCTGTGGCTGGCTGGGCTGTCAGCAGCACAGTCGTACAACGTGGAAACACTCTTACCCAGGGAAGTCCTTCCGGGTGGGGGTGACAAGAAACTTGCTAAAGTACATCGAGGCTCAGAGGCTGACTAGGAGTTAACATTAAGTGATGTCATCAGAAATGGACTTGGGTCTCTGGATTCCAGCCAAAGTCCCATCTCTCCACCCTGGTGACCCATTCCAATTCTCTTCTCCATCTCCACTCCAGCAGCCTGTGCTATACTGTTCTTGGGCAGTATTTGGAGTTGACCCCCCAAGGCCTTGACCCTACTGGTTCAGAACTCAGGCTTTTGGATTTTTGAGACTGAGTCTCGCTAGGTAGCTCAGGTTAGCCCAGAACTCCAAATCACTCTCTTACATAGGCATGCCCTACCATGCTTGACTCTGCCGTAAATGTGAATACCTTTCTACTCCCTTTCTGACTTTGGTTCTTTAAAAGGTAATGTGTATTTTTCCACTCCACAAGTAACAAATGTTCACTGTGTAATTCCTTTCTCTGATTTGGAAATTACAGAAGGGAATAACAAATTGACTGGGTATAGAGACACACATCTATAACCAGACTACTCAGGAGGCTGAGGCTGGAGGTTGAGGTCAGCCTGGGCTACATATAAACTCTACCTTTAAAGATCCAATGATAATAGAAAGATTAAAATCAATTGTATTTTCATTAGTACAAACAAAATGCTATGCTACCTTTTCCCCTATATTCTGAATATTTGTTTTTGAATATGTATCATATAGAAATAAAATGTAATAAGTATTTTGAACAGTTACTCATTTTTTTCTTTCTTGATAATACATCTCCTCTTTTCCCCTGTCCTTCCTTCAAGCCACTGTGAGGCAATGTATTCATCACCTTGGGGAGCAAGCAGTCAGGGCAGAGGGCAAAAAACATGGAGACTTTGCTTTCTGAAACCCAAGCCTGTCTGGAATATCAGCCTCATCAGCTCTGAGGCAAACAATTTTCCTCCCTTTCCAAATATTTTCATTTCACATTTCTTTTTTCTTGATACTCTTATGGCTAACTGTGCCAAGAAAATATTAAAAAGCTGTTATAGGGGCATGAGCTCACAGCAAGGTCTGACTTCAATATCTAGGTTTCCCCATCAAAAGTGACTGTGGCCAAACTGATATAAATATTCTTCATCTGGTTAAGGAAATTATCTTCATTGCTAAGGAGTTTCTATTTTCAATTTTTATTAAAAATCAGAAATGCTGTTGAATGTTCTCACATGTATTTTGGCATCCTTTTTTAAAGAAAGATTTTATTTCTATTTTATGTATATGAATTTTATTTTATTTTATGTATATGAATATGTATTTTATTTTAAGTATATGAATGTTTGCCCATATGTATGTATGAACACCATGTGTGTGCAGTACCCTGGAGGCCAGCAAAGGGCGCTATCTCCCCATGCCCCAACCCCAGCAACTGGAGTTATGTTGGTTGTGAGCTAGCTTGTAAGAGTGCTGGGAACTGAACCTAGGTCCTCTGCCAAATTAACAAGGGCTCTTTACCACTGATCCATCTTTCCAGCCCAAGTTGTCGTCGTCATCTTTTCTTCTTCTTCTTCTTCTTCTTCTTCTTCTTCTTCTTCTTCTTCTTCTTCTTCTTCTTCTTCTTCTTCTTCTTCTTCTTCCTCTTCCTCTTCTTCTTCTTCCTCTTCCTCTTCCTCCTCTTCTTCCTCCTCCTCCTCCTCTTCCTTCTTTTTCCTCTTCTTCCTCTTCTTCCTTTTCCTCCTCTTCCTCCTCCTCCTCCTCCACCACCACCACCACCACCACCACTACTACTACTACAACAAAATAAGCTAAGGAAGATCTCTTAAATCACTTTCCATGACATGTAGTTGGTAAGGAATAAGTGACCCCAGGAAAACTCACTTCAGGCATGTAACATGCAAGCAAACACTGTTAAGAATGTTGGATCCTAGTTTTATCAATTCGTTCTAATGCAATTCAGATGCAAGCATCAGCTGACTGGATGTCTTTATGGTGTTTAGTAGACACCCATTCATTTGCAAGTTGAATCACAACCCCTGCGGGTTGCTAGTATGCCAGCCCTATGCTCTGACTTTCTCAAATGGAATATTTAAACATGTCTTTGTTTTAAAACCAGCTTTAAAGTAATTGCTTTGGAAGTATTGATTGAGATTTATTTTTTTTATTTTTAATTATACATATGTGTGCATGAGTGCAGATGCCCAGGAAGACCAGAGATGACAGGACCCTCCAGAGATGTCCTTAGTTATAGTTGTGAGCCACCAAATGGACCTGGTCCTTTGTAAGAACAGCAAGTGCTCTTAACTGCCAAACAATATCTCTAGTCCAATCTTGGCATCTTATGTGACAACTATAGGGCTAATTCTGATTTGCTATATAAATGATAAATTAGGTCAACTCATTATCTACCATCAAACCATTTTTCCCAGTTCTGATTACACTGTTGCTCCTTATTTAAAATAATATGCTGGAGTTGGTTGGCTAGTGGAGCCCAAAGTAAAATTGGTTTATATAATTTTATTTTTATTTTTAGCAGTACTAAGCCTGTTTTTTTAAAGGCATGAAGCATGTTGAGATAAATTGGAATGATTTTATTATTTTTGTAGCTTATGTAACAGGAGAAGATTGTTTTCCTTGAAGAAACCTAAACCTGGCACGTGAAATCTTTCAGGCTTAGTGCATGGTGTGAGATAATCCTCTGACAGCTTTTCTGTTTTACTGATGGTTACTGGTTGTGGAGTTTTATTTCATCTTATGTCAACTTTATTACTTCAAACTTTTCTCCATAAACAGTCATTGTGCTGAGCATTTCAGGTTGATTAGCATAGAATCACACACAGTTCTTATTTTCATCTTGTAAACTAATTTAGTATATATTTTGTAACACTCTAAATGATTTGATTCTTTTTTCCCCCAGAAGGAACAATTCTTGGATTTATGACTAATTTTCCATTAGTATGCCAATTTTAGCTTTTGTCTTCCTTTTCTTCCCTTACAGCTGTTCTTTTAAAGGTTGGTACAATGATGGTTTTCTATTTTAATTCAAGTAGAATTTGTTTATATTTTACATGTTAGTAGTGCAGTGATCTAAGATATTTATCCTCTTTGCAGATTTTTACCACTTTACCTACTCATTTAAAAAAATTGTGTGTGTGTGTGCGTGTGTGTGTGTGTGTGTGTGTGTGTGTGTGTGTGTGTGTGTGCGCGTGCGCATGTGCAGAGCATGATATACATGAAGTAATCAGAGGACAACTTGCAGATGTGGGTTCTATCCTTCTATCATTTGGGTTTGGGGGCTCAAATTCAGGTCACCTGGTTGGTAACAAGAACCTTTTTTCCCAATGATCTGGCCCAGTCAACTTGTTTTTAATGGTTATTCTCTCTGAGATGGACCCTTCCTGGTTCTGGATGGTGTCTTCTCTCTGTCTTCATATGGTGGAAGGGATAAGGGACATCAAGTCTCCTTTGCCAAGACACTTATCCTACTGCCAAATGCCAGGCATCCTAGCATGGCTATTGTCTTGTAAAACCCTACGTACAAACCCATAATTCAGTGTGTTGGGAACGATGATGTTTCCTTAAGATACAGTCTATTATTAAGTCAATGTGATTACATCATTGAGACTCTCCAGTCATACATCTTTTCTACTAACCAATCACATCAAGGAATGGGAAAGCTATGCTGTCAACTCTACTCAGCTGTTGATTTCTGTGTTGGAGAAGAGCTCTGTTGTCCTACTCTGTTGTCTACTCTATCTGAAATGGCTTTGGACTTTTCTGGCTATTTCTGGGATTCCCAAGAAAGCTGATTCTGAATTTCACTGAAAAAGAAGTGACTGAAGAACCTCTAACGAGAGCTAAACCACGGCCCTGGCATCTACATTCCTCTCCTCGGTACCTGTTCTCCTTAGTTTTTATTGTCAACTTGACAAAACTTTGAGTCACCTGGGAAGAGGAAATCTCAACTGAGGAATTGCCAAGACCAGATTGGTCTATGCCCTGTCTCTAGGAGACTGTCTTGATTGGTAATTGAAGTGGGATAGCTCAGCCCACTGTGGGTGACATCATCCCTTGGTAGATATAGGCTTGGACTATATAAGAAAGCCATCTGAGCAGGAATCATGGTTTCAGTTCCCGCTCTAATTTCTTTCTGTGATGGGCTGTGGCCAAGAAGTGTAAAATAAACTTCCTCAAGCTACCTTTGGTCAGAATTTGGACTGTGTCCTGCTTTTTAGCAATGGTCAGGGTTGTTTTTGTTTTTTGCTTTGTTTTGTTTTGTTTTTAGTTCCCTTTGCTCTGTATTCCTTTGGCTGAAACAGTTAAAGTTAAAAGGAGGGAAAAAAATTAATGCAATGACCACTGTTTAGGAAGGTCAGGAAGTTTTCTGAGGAAGATGAACCCACTGTGTCTAATTCCGTAAATACCACACTCTCTTGCCTGTTAGACACTATTTTCTGCATGTGGGGACTTGGTGTTTTCTTTGTTTCCTGTTTGATGCTGTGCCTTGTGGATTCTTTATCTCCAGGACTGAGAAGTGACTGTACACTGTTGTTAATTATATACTGTGTAGCTCTGTCTGTCAACTGTCTAGTTACTTTTCTTCTATTATGTTTTAAACAGTTCCTTCATTTGCACTTGCTCTCTTTTAAGACAGAATTGTCTTGGCTTGAGTTTCTGTAATCTGTCAATCACATTGGTAATTTTTTCCTGTTTTTCTTTCCTCATCTTTCTATTTAGTCTCTATTCCTCTAGTTTATGAATATATTTTGCACAGTCTCCCCCTCTTCACCTTTTTTACTTATAAAATAATTATACCGAATCATGACAATAACATGCATCCAGTTGAAATATACAGTTTGATAATTTTATTGACTCTCTATCACTAAATCAAGACATGTAGAATGTTTCTCTCACCACCAAACACACTCTCGTGCCCCTTGTTGCCAATTTCTTTACCCCCATGTGAAAACAAAAGACATCAGTTTTATGTCTCCATAATTAACTTGCCTCTTCAAAGTTATATAGTAATTATTTGTGTTTATTTATGAGCACAAGAATCATTTATTTCAGCCACATTTTTCTATTAGTAGCTCAATCCTTTTTCTTGAAGAATAGTAGTCCTGGTATAACTGTACAATTTACCTCTCCCTCCACCTGCCAATAGACATTTGTACTTTTTCAAATCCTGACTATTATGAATCAAGCACTATGAATATTTATATACATACACATATACATACATATTGGGCGGTCATTTTTTTTATTTCTCTTGAGTACAAATCTAGGGATGGTATTTCTAGATAATATAGGAAATATATGCTTACTTTTCTAAAACAACTCTCAAATTGTTACACCAGCTTCACTCCTACCAGCAACACATGGGATTTTGAGTTGTTTCTTTTTCCAACCACCTTCGTATTATCACAGTGCCTCAGTTTAGCCAGGTCAGTAGATATACAGTCTATCATATTGTGGCTTTAATTTTTATGCATCCCAAATGCAAGCCTTTTATCAGACACATAATTAGACATATTTTCTTGTAGGTTGTGTGACCTACCTTTCTGTTGTCTTGACGAACTATTCTCTAATTTGAGATCAGTTGTAGAATGCAATTGGAAGAGAGTCTTTACTCACTTTCCCCAAGTGCGAACACCCTGGAAAAGCTGCAGGACACAAGACAACCAAAGAATTGACATCAATATAACCCATTACCTCACTACTATTCCCTCCCTACAAATCTCCATTGCGTGTGCGAATACATAGTTTTATGCAATTTTATCCACGTAAACATTTGCATATCCATCACTGTAGGTGAGAGACAGTATCAGGACCCTTTGTGTTGCCTCTTAAAGCCTCACCTACTCACCATCCCCATCCACACGCTCCAACTACCACTAAGGTAGTCTGATATCTGTAAGTGTGTCATGTCAACAGAGTTATGGAAATGGATCCTAGCGCCTTATCTTTGGGGATATTTTTCCCACCTAGTGTAATTCCCCCTGGGATTCATTTAAGTGGTTTCACGCATCAACAGTTTGTTAATTTTTAATGCTGAGTGGTATTCTAGATTGGTTGTTTTATTATTCACTCATTAAAAGCCACACAACTTACTTCCAGTTTGTGCCACTATGAAGGACACTATTATGGTAATTCATGTACACATCTTATAAAAATACATATTCCTCCCTTTCTAAGATTAATTCCCCCAGAATGCAATTGTCCAGTTGTAGGCAATTATGTCTACTATTGTAAGGCTCCACTGAGCTGTGCTCCAAGGGGCCTGTACCCTCCATTTTACACTCCTACTACGAACACCTGAGAGAAGCAGTTTCTCTACAACACTGCAAGAATTTGCATCTGTGTTTTCTTCTAGACATTATGGTAGGTATGTGATGGTTTCCACTCTGGCTCTAATTTACACCACCCTATCTGCTAATAAGGTTACATTTCCTTCATGTTCTTAGTCGCCATCAAAATACCATCTCCAGTATACTGTTTCTTCATGATGTTGCTTATTACCTAACTAGGTTTTTTGTTCTTGTTTTGCTGGTCTTTTTGTGTGTTTGCTTCGAGAGTTCTTCATATACCCTAACTAGCAGCACTTTGCTGTGTTAATGGCTTCCAAGTGTCCTCTGTCAGTTTGTCAGTCTACACCTGTCTTTTCACAGAATCTTCTATGGAGCAAAAGTTTCAACTCTAATGGGGTCCAGTGTTTCCAGTTTTCTATAAAAATTATAATTGGGATGTGATGCATAAGAGAGCTTCATCTAGCAAGAACATTAAAATTCTGCTACGTTTTCTCAAGGAAAAAAATGTCCATAGCTCATTTCCCACTACCAGGCCTCTAATCCATTTTGAATTCATGATTGTGAAGGGTATGGGTTTAAATAAGGGACCGTTTTTCCACCTATGGATAGCCAGTGGAAATGTTCCCTGAAGGGGGGATGTTTTTATCTTTGGTGAAATATAATTTATCAATCCATTTCAGGTTTACGGACAGGGATTTCTGCATCCTGAGCAATCACTGAGCCCATTCAGTGGTTTCCTTTGTTTTTATCGTCTGAGGTTTCATACATGTATACAATGAAATATGACCCCACCCACCCCATTTCTCCTCCAGCTCTCTCACATGCCTCCAACATGCCCCTCCCCACTCTACCTGAGGTAATGCACTGGAAGTTCCAAGATCTCTGGTGGATTCTTCCGCCTCCCTTCCCCTCCTTAGAATAGTCATTTTCTTGAACTGCTTGAGCTTTTTGCAATAGCTTCTTTGAAGTCTAACTTCACATTTCCTGAACCTTCGGGTCCCTTTCCACAGACAGACGCCTTCCTGATGATAGGTTACCTCCCTGCTTCTGTGTACTCTGTAGTTGTTATTACATTCTAAACGTTGCAACTGCAACACTGCTGAATGTTTGGATTTTAATATCTTCCTTTAAAGAGTGTTGATTTCTGTTTTAAAAGGCAGAATTGGTGGCTAATCTATTTGATCCTTTGTGAATTTATTTGAACCTTGCCAGGGAACATCTGGAATAGCCTTTACTCTGGGGTCAAGTCCTCTTTCAAAGATTGTGTGTGTGTGTGTGTGTGTGTGTGTGTGTGTAGTGTATGTGTGTGTATGGTGTGTATGTGTGTGCATATTGTGTGTGTGGTATGTATGTACGTGTATGTGGTATATATGGTGTGTGTGTGTTTCCTGAACTACTCATGGTCTGCAATGCGACTCTGCCTTGACTGATTAGAACATGGGCAGTGTCCAGTTGGAGCATTAACAATGGTTAGGCCTTCCTGATGCCGGCCAGTTGTTCCGCTCCTTAGCTCTTTTACGGCAGATTTTGTATCGCCTCTGCAGAAACCGAATGTCCATTTACAGTGAGATTGCTTAGAACACTAACAAAGCCAGAGCGGGGACAGCCATTTCTTGGTTGTTTCCTTACAGACACTTTTCTGTTGACTTCTTTTTCAAATGACTCACACTGTTCCCTAAATCTCTTGCCTCGGTGAAGATGTGGGGTTCATCAGGTAGTAAGAATTGGGGTTTTGGCCATCTTTGCTCCAGTGACTGGGAAGTTGGGACAGCCAGGTTCTGAGACAGACAGGCATAATATCGCTTGGGTCTCGGGCGGCTTGTGTGTATGCGGCTCCCAAGTGCGGGGCTGATCTGCAGTAACCAGCGCGCCAGCTCTGCTGTGGGACTTCTGCCTGGCAGAGGGACGCCCCCTCCCCCCCTAGGAGAGATCACTCACCCCTGCACAGGGCAGGAGCCTACCAGCCTCCCTTTGGCGACCTCTGCTCCAGGCATCCACTAGGCTGAGCCTTTGGATGTGCAAGGCCTCCCCAATATAAGATCACTTGGGGCAAGGCACATTAGGGCTCCAAAGTCACTCAGGAGCAGGCAGGCCCCAGAAATCAGTGCCAGGGGAATCCTGGCAATCCAGGGGGGGCAGAAATAGCTTTGCAGGCTCACAGGAGGTCCAACCAACAGCCAGTGGCAGGAGGACCAACTAACATCAGAGGTATCCAGATGGCAAAAGGCAAACATAGGAATGTTACTAACAGAAATCAAAGTAATGTGGGACCATCCGAACCCAACTCTCCAACAGCAGCAAGTCCTGGATACCCCACCACACCCGAAAGACAAGATCTGGATTTAAAATCACTTCTCATGATGCTATTAGAGGATCACAAGAAGGACACAAATAAATCTCATAAAGAGTTACAGGAGACCATGAATCAACAGTTAGAAGCCCTTACAAAGGAAACACAAAAATCGCTTAGAGAAATGCAGGAGAACATGGATCAAAAGATGGAGGCGCACAAGGAGACAACACAAAAATCGCTTAACGAGATGAATCAATGGGTAGATGCACTCACAAAGGAATCACAAAATTGGCATAAAGAAATGCAGAAGAATATGGGTCAACAGACGGATGCCCATAAGGAGGCAACACAAAAATTGCTTAAAGAAATGAATCAACGGTTAGATGCCCTTACAAAGGAAACACGAGAACTGCTTAAAGAAATGCAGGAGACAATGGATCAACAGATGGATTCCCATGAGGAGGAAACACAAAAATCACTCAGAGAAATGCAGGAGAACGTGGGTCATCAGGAAGAAATCCTGAAAGAGGCAATGCAAAAATACCTTAAAGAAATACAGGAAAATACAAACAAACAAGTGAAGGATCTCAGCAAATCCATCCAGGAACTAAAAAAGGAAGTAGAAACAACTAAGAAATCACAAAGGGAGACAACTTTGGAGATAGAAAACCTTGGGAAGAAATCAGGAGTCATAGATGCAAACATAAACAATAGAATACAAGAGATGGAAGAAAGAATCTCAGGTGCTGAAGACTCCATAGAAAGCATTGACTCAACAGTCAAAGAAAATGCAAAATGCAAAAAAATGTGTAACCCAAAACATCCAGGAAATCCAGGACACAATGAGAAGACCAAACCTAAGGATTATAGGTATAGATGAGAGTGAAGATTTGCAACTTAAAGGGCCAGTAAACATCTTCAACAAAATTATGGAGGAAAACTTCCCTAACTTAAAGAGAGAGATGCCGATGAACGTACAAGAAGCCTACAGAACTCCAAACAGACTGGACCAGAACAGAAATACCTCCCGTCACATAATAATCAAAACACCAAATGTTCTAAACAAAGAAAGAATACTAAAAGCAGTAAGAGAAAAGGGCCAAGTAACATACAAAGGAAGACCTATCCGAATCACACCAGACTTCTCACCAGAGACTATGAAAGCCAGAAGATCCTGGGCAGATCTCATGCAGACACTAAGACAGCACAAATGCCAGCCTAGACTACTATACCCAGCAAAACTCTCAATCACCATAGATGGAGAGACCAAGATATTCCATGATAAAACCAAAATTTCACAATATCTTTCCACAAATCCAGCCCTGCAACGGATAATAGGTGGAAACCTCCAATACAGGGAGAGAAACAACACCCTGGAAAAAAGGAGATAATAACCTTCTTGAATCAAACCCAAAAGTAGATAACCACTCAAACATAAAGATAGCGTCAAGAATGGCAGATGGCAATAATCACTATGCCTTAATCTCTCTTAATATCAATGGTCTCAATTCCCCAATTAAAAGACAAAGACTAGCAGACTGGATACGTAAACAGGACCCAGCATTTTGCTGCATGCAGGAAACGCACCTCAGTGTCAAAGACAAACACTACCTCAGAGTAAAAGGCTAGAAAACAATTTTACAAGCAAATGGCCCCAAGAAACGAGGTGGAGTAGCCATCCTAATATCGGATAAAATTGATTTTCAACCTAAAGTCATCAAAAAAGACACAGAAAGACACTACATACTGATCAAGGGAAAAATCCACCATCAAGAACTCTCAATTCTGAATATATATGCTCCAAATGAAAGGGCACCCTCATTCGTAAAAGAAACTTTACTAAAACTCAAAGCACACATCGCACTGCACACAATAATAGTGGGTGACTTCAACACCCCGCTCTCTGAAATGGATCGTTCAGGAAAGCAGAAACTAAACAGGGACACAGTGAATCTAATTGAAGCCTTGGACCAAATGGAACTAACAGATATATATAGAACATTTCATCCTAGAGCTAAAGAATACACCTTCTTCTCAGCTCCTCATGGTACCTTCTCCAAAATTGACCATATAATTGGTCACAAATCAGACCTCAACAGATACAAGAAGATAGAAATAATCCCATGCCTCCTATCAGATCACTATGGAATAAGGGTGGTCTTCAATGGCAACAAAAACAAAAGAAAACCCACGTACACATGGAGGCTGAACAATGCTCTACTCAATGATAACTTGGTCAAGGTGGAAATAAAGAAAGAAATCAAAGACTTTTTGAAAGTTAATGAAAAGGAAGGCACAACATACCCTAACTTATGGGACACAATGAAAGCAGTGCTAAGAGGAAAATTCATAGCCCTGAGTGCCGCCAAAAAGAAACGGGAGACAGCATACACTAACAGCTTAATGGCACACCTGAAAGCCCTGGAACAAAAAGAAGCAAATACACCAAAGAGGAGTAGAAGGCAGGAAATCATCAAACTCAGGGCTGAAATCTATCAAGTAGAAACAAATAAAACCATACAAAGAATCAACAAAACGAGGAGTTGGTTCTTTGAGAAAATTAACAAGATAGATAAGCCCTTAGCCAGACTAACCAGAGAGCACAAAGATAGTATCCAAATTAATAAAATCAGAAACGAAAAGGGAGAGATAACAACAGAAACTGAGGAAGTTCAAAAAATCATCAGATCCTACTACAAAAACCTGTATTCAACACAACTAGAAAATCTTGAGGAAATGGACAATTTCCTTGACAGATACCAAGTACCAAAATTAAATCAGGATCAAATAGACCATCTAAACCGTCCTATAACCCCTGAAGAAATAGAAGTTGTCATTGGAAGTCTTCCAACCAAAAAAAGCACAGGTCCAGATGGTTTTAGTGCAGAATTCTATCAGACCTTCAAAGAAGACCTAACACCAATACTCTTCAAACTGTTCCACAAAATAGAAACAGAAGGAACACTACCCAACTCGTTCTATGAAGCCACAATTACACTAATACCAAAAGCACACAAAGATCCGACAAAGAAAGAGAATCTCAGGCCAATCTCTCTTATGAATATCGATGCAAAAATACTCAATAAAATTCTTGCCAACCGAATCCAAGAACACATCAAAACGATCATTCACCACGATCAAGTAGGCTTCATCCCAGGGATGCAGGGATGGTTCAATATAAGGAAATCCATCAATGTAATCCACTACATAAACAATCTCAAAGAAAAAAAACCACATGGTCATCTCATTAGATGCTGAGAAAGCATTTGACAAAATTCAGCATCCTTTCATGCTAAAGGTCTTGGAAAGATCAGGAATTCAAGGCCCATATCTAAACATAGTAAAAGCAATTTACAGCAAACCGGTAGCCAGCATCAATCTAAATGGAGAGAAACTTGAAGCAATCCCACTAAAATCAGGGACTAGACAAGGCTGCCCTCTCTCTCCATATCTTTTCAATATAGTACTTGAAGTTCTAGCTAGAGCAATTAGACAAGAAAAAGAGGTCAAAGGGATACAAATTGGAAAGGAAGAAGTCAAACTATCACTATTTGCAGACGATATGATAGTATACATAAGCGACCCAAAGAACTCCACCAGAGAACTCCTACAGCTGATAAACGACTTCAGCAAAGTGGCCGGATATAAAATCAACTCAAGCAAGTCAGAAGCCTTCCTATACTCAAAGGATAAGCAGGCTGAGAAAGAAGTAAGAGAAATAATACCCTTCACGATAGCCACAAACCATATTAAGTATCTTGGCGTGACTCTAACCAAACAAGTGAAAGATCTATATGACAAGAACTTCAAGTCTCTGAAGAAAGAAATTGAAGAAGACCTCAGAAGATGGAAAAATCTGCCATGCTCATGGATTGGCAGGATTAATATAGTAAAAATGAGCATCTTACCGAAAGTAATACACAGATTCAATGCAATCCCCATCAAAATCCCAACTCAATTCTTCATAGAGTTAGAAAGAGCAATTCAAAAATTCATCTGGAATAACAGAAAACCCAGAATAGCTAAAACTATTCTCAAGAGTAAAAGAACCTCTGGGGGAATCAGTATCCCGGACCTCAAGCTGTACTACAGAGCAATAGTGTTAAAAACTGCATGGTATTGGTACAGTAACAGACATGTAGATCAATGGAACAGAATTGAAGACCCAGAAATGAATCCACACTCCTATGATCACTTGATCTTTGACAAAGGAGCTAAAACCATCCAGTGGAAAAAAGATAGCCTTTTCAACAAATGGTGCTGGCTCAGCTGGAGGTCAACATGCAGAAGAATGCAAATTGACCCATCCTTATCTCCTTGCACTAAGCTCAATTCTAAGTGGATCAAAGATCTCCACATAAAACCAGACACACTGAAACTAATAGAAGGGAAACTAGGGAAGAACCTTGAACATATGGGCACAGGGGAGAATTTCCTGAACAGAACTCCAATAGCTTATGCTCTAAGATCAAGAATAGACAAATGGGACCTCATTAAATTACAAAGTTTTTGCAAGGCAAAAGACACTGTCAAAAAGACAAAGCGGCAACCAACTAACTGGGAAATGATCTTTACCAACCTTACATCTGACAGAGGGCTAATATCCAATATATACAAAGAACTCAAGAAGTTAAACTCCAGAGAGGCAAATAACCCTATTAAAAAATGGGGTACAGAGCTACACAAAGAGTTCTCACCAGAAGAATATCTAATGGCTGAGAAGCACCTAAAGAGATGTTCATCATCCTTAGTCATTAGGGAAATGCAAATCAAAACAACCCTGAGATTCCATCTCACACCAGTCAGGATGGCTAAGATCAAAAACACAGGAGACAGCAGTTGTTGGTGAGGATGTGGAGAAAGAGGAACACTCCTCCACTGCTGGTGGAATTGCAGGCTGGTACAAGCACTCTGGAAAGCAGTCTGCCGGTTCCTCAGAAAACTGGGCATGACACTCCCGGAGGATCCGGCTATACCACTCCTGGGCATATACCCAGAGGCTTTACCTGCATGCAATAAGGACACATGCTCCACTATGTTCATAGCAGCCTTATTTATAATAGCCAGAAGCTGGAAAGAACCCAGATGTCCCTCAACGGAGGAATGGATTCAGAAGATGTGGTATATCTACACAATGGAATACTACTCTGCAATTAAAAACAATGAATTCACGAAATTCCTAGGCAAATGGTCAGATCTTGAAAATATCATCCTTAGTGAGGTAACCCAATCACAAAAGAACACACATGGTATGCAGTCACTGATAAGGGGATATTGACCCAGAATCTCGGAATACCCTAGACACAATCCGCATATCAATAGATTTCTAAAAAGATGGTAGGAGAGACCCCTGGTCCTGGAAAGACTGGATGTAGGGGAACGCCAGGACAGAGTAATGAGAGGGGGTTGAATGGAGAAAAGAGGGAGGGAAGGGGGCTTATGGGACTTTCGGGGAGGGAGGAAACGGGAAAGGGGAAGTGATTTGGAATGTAAATTAAAAAATAAAATAAAATAAATAACAATAAAAAAAGAATTGGGGTTTTGTTTTCTTTTTCTGTCTTTCTTTTTTGAGGCCCATGCTCCACTAAAAATGATGACTTTTGTGTGTGACTGCTGTGATATAGTGGGAAGAACAATGCTCTCAGTACCAAACATACAGGTAAAAGGCTTAATTTGGTCCTTTTTCTCAAGGAAGAATGGCATCTCTGAGGACTAGTGCTCTTATTCTCTGACAGGAAAGTTTATGTTTATTACCTTATTTCATTCCTGTAAGATCGTTTGGAAGGTGAGTTTCCATGGTTAAAAATCTGTGTGTGAAAGTACCAAACTCCTGGCAGGCATTTGTTCAAGAATGACCAAACCTTTGATACTTATGAGTAAAGAAAAAGAAACCAAAACCACTAACATAGTGGAGAGCCAGGATGGCGGAGAAATCACAGCAAAGGGGATCTGGGCTTTGACTGTTGCACAGACTAAGAAGGAAAAACAAGGCACAATGGCTTCCCTGACCAGTTCTGACCCACAGTGCCTGTCAGCAGTCCAGCCGGGACTGGATGTTACAGTCAGCTCAATGTAAACCCTGCCACACAGGCTTCTAGAAAGAGGACTCTTTCCAATCGGGGACATTCTCTTTCCTCACAAACAGCAGTCTTCCTCCTACTGGTTGGCAATAATGACCAACTCCCCGCCCCTGCCTCCCAGGCTAGGTTTTTGGGTGAGAACTGCCTCAAAAAAGAATGTGTTGGCAGGGAGAAGGAAGCGAGGTTCTAGCAAAAATGATTTTGCCTTTTGCGACCAATGTCTCAGGACCCTGCAGGCAACTCCTTCAGAACAGACTAAAACACAATGCCCAAGCTGCAGCCTCCTTCCCACCCCTGAAGAGGAGTGGACCCATAGGACCCAACCAAGCACCAGGATGGGTGAAACCTGTAATGCTTCTCTCTCATAGCCCTTTCTCTTGTAGTTTCAACCGACAACTTACAAAACCTGTAGGGATGGAGGATGTCATGACAGCAAGAGGCAGAAGAGCACCTGCTCCTCCTCTAAGTCCATTCTCCTCACTATGGCCAGAAGGCTCGTTCTCCCCTCCCCTTCCTCCCCTCCCCTCCCCTCCTCTTCCCTCCTCTCCCCTGCCATGCGCTCTCCTCCCCTCCCCACTCTTCCCCTTCTCTCCCCTCCCTATACCCTTCCATTGCCTCTTCAGGGAATGAGGAACCCTCGGGCTGGGATCTGGAAAGGATGTCTTATGATAGCCATCTTCAGTCAGCTAGTCTCAGAAGACCCCTTCTTGCAAAGGCTAGGTGACACAGGAGAGCAACAAATCAGGGAGCACTGACAGGGACAAGGGCCACAAGACCTGTGCATTCTTTTCCTCTACCTCCATCAAAATCCAACTGAACCCCAGAGACCATCTTCCGGACATCACATCTTTCTGACTCATCTGTTTTTACTCCTGTATTAAAAATGCAACAACTGATCATCCTCTCTTTTTCCATTCCTCCTACATACAACATGTGAAAGAAGACGGGTGCTGTGTGGCCCAGAGCCCTTCCCATCCTACCTGGATGGAAATAAACAGAGCCCTGTGCCTCTGCAAAGCTTAAAATGTATATCTGACAAAAGCTTTCATCTACACGGGAATTCATCTCTCTCTCTCTCTGTCTCTCTGTCTCTTTCTGTCTCTCTGTTTCTCTGTCTCTGTCTTTGTCTTTGTCTCTATCTCTTTCTCTCTGTGTGTATGTGTGTATGTCTGTCTGTTTGCCTGTCTGTCTGTCTGTCTGTCTGCCTGTCTGTCCACATGCACATGCATGTGCATAAATGTGTACAGATGCATGCAGAGCCTCAACCTTGGGTATTAACATCTGTCTTATACCAGCTGGGGTTTTTTTTGGTGGTTTTGTTTTGTTTTTCAAATGATGGGTTTGGGGGAATCAAACTCAACATGCTTGTGAATGTTAATCCAGGCTAGGAATTAATTTTTATTTACTTATTGGCTTGTTTATTAGGCAGAATTGTTGTTATGGACATCAGGCTGGTCTTGAACTCACTATTCAGCAGGATGGCCTCAAACTCGAGATAATCCTCCTGCCTCAGTGTCATGACTGCTAGGATCACCAGCATGGATTATCACATTCAGCTGAAACTTCTTTCTATCTTTGGGCTCTGGTGAAGGAACACGGGGTCTTCCACACACAGCAGGCAAGCATTCGATCATTGGCTATGGCCTTGACATGTGACTTTATCATTGAGAAATGTTTTTACCAAAGCTTCATAATTAAATTCTACTTAGTTAAGAATGTAACAAAGCATCTTGGCTGTAATGAATGAAATTATGTAAAATTCATGACACCTTGGAAGAGATAGGCCAAGGTCATTGTAGGTACAGGGAACAGGATTCGAAAGAAGGCGCTCTGTATGCTTGCCAATCGCTACCTAGTTTTAATTAAGTGTGTAGATTACGTTAAAGAGGAAAGCCTTTCCCATGTAAGGCTAATGGCAGCAACAAGCAATACACTGGATAGCCCTCTGATCATCGCAGAGAGCTTTTGCATAAATTACCTTATTTAATCCAACCCATATGTGTAGCAACAGTCGTACATACCAAGGCAGAAATGTCAGGATTAATCAAGTTCAAATTCTCTCAAATGGTGCTCCTTGGCCCAGCCAGGTCCTGATCTTCTCATACACGTGTTCCCAGCACACAGAGGAAGATGACCCAGGACTGAGGGAGGGGACAGGTCAGTGGGACCTCTCACACCTCAGGGGAATGTCTCCAGTTTCAGGTCAGCAGGCTGGACTCCCTATGGTTAGCTTGTTCCCTCTGCTCCAGACAGCTGTGGATAGAGCAGTGACCAGGGTACTATGAAGGGGCAAGGGAGTTGGGGTGGGGTATGGGGGTGGGAGCTGGGAGGTTGGGGGTGGTGGGGGTGGTATGTGCTTTTAATGGAGGGTTAAAGTAAAAGTGAGGAGCTTTGACACAGGCAGATTCAGCTAAAGAAGCAGAAGTTCCCTGCAGTTCAGACCCAGTAAGAGCCAAGGGTAGAGAGAGCCAGGGGCTGTCCCTGAGGCACAGAGCCAGCCTCAGCTGTGCAGGGGAAGCCCAGGGGTGAGTTCCTTTGGAAAACTAGACAAAGGGGGACTGTTTTGTGCAGGAGAGACCTGGGAGTCAGACATTGGCCAAGCTCAGGGATTGTGGGTAAGGTTCTAATTACACTTTGGGTCAGCAAGGCAGAACTAGGTGACATGTTTCCTGACAAGAGGCTTGTAGGATGCATGATGCAGCCCTGTAGGCATGCAGTAGCTGGGAGAGCTGTGCTGTCTGTCCACTGGACATATCTTCAGATTTAGAAGTTATCAGAGCTTCACTGTCTTTCTGCACACAGCAAGACATCCATGGGTATCTCTCACTAAGACTTCTGTTTTCAACAACAAACTTCTTTAAAGTCCTGTACTGACTGGTTTTGTGTGTCAACTTGACACAAGCTGAAGTTATCACAGAGAAAGGAGACTCCCTTGGGGAAATGCCTCCATGAGATCCAGCTGTAAGGTATTTTCTCAATTAGTGATCAAGGCAAGGAGGGCCCAGCCCATTGTGGGTGGTGCCATCCCTGGGCTGGTGGTCCTGGGTTCTATAAGGAAGCAAGCTGAGCAAGCCAGGGGAAGCAAGCCAGTAAGCAGCACCCCTCCATGGCCTCTGCATCAGCTCCTGCCCTGTGAATTCCAGTCCTGACTTCCTTTGGTGAGGAACAGCAATGTGGAAGTGTAAGCTGAATAAAACCTTCCCTCCCCAACTTGCTTCTTGGTCATGATGTTTTGTGCAGGAATAGAAACCCTGACTAAGACAGGTCCTCTCTCTTTATTGAATTCTACTCTATCTATCTATCTATCTATCTATCTATCTATCTATCTATCTATCTATCTATCTATCTATCTCTACCTCTATCTCCATCCATATCTGTACCTATCTACATATATATCTATATCTGTATCTATATAGAGAACACATAGCTTTTATTATATATTATAGTATATTTGTTCTATATTATTATAATATAATTGTTCTATTTTTAAAAGATCTCTTTATTTGTATTTTATGTGTATAACTATCTTGTTCATATGTATGTATATATGCTTTAACGCATGCAGTGCCTAAAGAGGCCAGAAGAGAGTCAGATCCTCCGGAACTGGAGTTACAGGCTATCATGAGCCTCATATGGGTGCTAGGAAACAAACCCAGATTCTCTGAAAGAACAGTGAGAATTATCAATTGCTGAGGAGCCTCTCCACCTCCAATAACTGTTCTATGATATTAGTTGCTTGTGTTTCTCTTTTACTGTGCCTAATTTATCAATGAAACCTTATTACATGTGAGTGTAGAAAATAAATGACTCCTTTAAGGCCCAGGACTTTGGAGTCTTAAACCATGCTCCCTGTGAATACAGTGCTTCTGTAAGGACATTTGACATCACTGTCTGGGATGGCCAAGGAGATTTCAAGTTTAGTGTTCCCCAAAGGAATTTGTATGATTGTGCAACTGTGTTTGCAGGTAGATTCAACCAGGAAGGTATGTGCGGAGGCCAGAAATTGACATTGCAATGCCTTTCTCAATTAAGTTTGCGGGGGAGACAGGGTCTCTTAACATACCTGGATCTTGCTTTTTTGGATAAAGTGGCCGGCCAGTGAGCCCTTGGTATTCACATGTCCCACCACACAAATACTGGGGTTATGTGCGCAACCACACCTGACTTTTGCATGGATGCTGGGGATTTGAACTCAGGTCCTTGGACTTGCACAGCAAGCACTTTACCCACTGACCCACTGACCTTCTCCTTCATTTGTTCCTCCTGTAGTTTATTATTATTGTTGTTGTTGTTGTATCAAATGCAATATCCAACTATTGAAAGCCATCTTTGACATTTCCTCTTCCTAGACTTCACATAACTCCTCACCGTCAAAGTGTGTCGGGTTTGTACCACTGTGCACCCAGAGAATGTCATTCTCTCCTCATTTCCTCAGCCACTCATAGAGACATGCCTCAACTCAATCTCAGTCACTCTCAGGGACATCTAAGCTGTCCTCCTCGTTCTTCTCTCCTTTGCCCAGATACCCCCAACAGATCAGTGGGGATGGTTCTCAAACACTGTAGACTGTCTGGGATCTTATTCCTTCCCCCACACATTCTATTACATTCCATTGCATTTAGGATCAAATCCAAAATTCTCCAGGCCTGGGAACCACTGACTCTGGTGTCCAGAGTTTCCCTTCTGCTGTTTACTTCTTCAACCCAGCAACGGTAACTAGTCAGTTGACATCTTTATGGCTCCCAAACACTATGGGCTTTTCTTACCTCGGGGCCTTTGCACATCTGATTACGTGGCCTTAAACATAATTTCCTCCCCTCTTTGGTCAACTTCAACATCTGAATCATTTGTCAGCAAAAAAGCTACATCCTCAGAGAGGCATTGCCTAAATCTCATCATCTAAGTCGTGCCTCTGTAACCATGGAGGTTTGGGGTCACAAGCACATAACGGAGCTGGTCAACTTGGGGAGAAAGAGAATTGCTTGAAATGTGCTGTGATGTCACACACAGATCCCAAGGAAAAACAGGCTCCTGAAGGTCAGAGACCAGGATGCGTGAGTACAAATGACAGTAACTGATGAGGTTTACATGGAAACAAGAATGTGACTAAAATTCAATGGATAGATGTATGGATATACAGAATAAGATGGATGGACAGACAAATGATAGGTTGATGAATAAAAGAACACATAGATGGTAGACAGACAGACAGACGGATGGATAAATCTTTTGTTTTGTTTTGATTTCACTCCAAGGTTAGTATCCAGGGAGAGAGTTTGATTGGTCAAGCTCAGACCATGTGATTAGAAGAGTGAGCTTCAGGAAGCCTTGGAGCAGTGCTTATACTGAAGTAGGGCTGTCCCATAGCTTGATGGGCAGGCGCTCAGGCTGAAGAAAGAGAAAAGGGAGTTGGATGTGGAACCAGGGGCCATTTTTATTGCAAGATGGCATTGTGTCATCTCTTTCCTTTGTAGCACTAGCCATCATATATAACACACAGTGTGACAGGCAATGGACAAGTGCCCATTTTTTTCTTTTCCCTTTTCTTTTCCAGACTCTCTTGTATTGAGAAAGGAGTTATGGGAGGCATTTTAGCCAGTGGCACACAGGAAAATGACGGGTGCTCCTTCATCTCTCGGTCACTGAAGTCTCCCACAGGATCTGTGCCTCGTTCTTTTGACCACACAGTTGAAGACTAGCTCCAGAGCCACAGAACAGACTTTTTGGCTTAGCGCATGGAACCATCAGTAATCTAACTGAAGCATAGATGGGTAGATGGATGGATGGATAAACAGACAGACAGATGGATAGAAAACATAGATAAGAATCAGAGAGATAGGCAATAGACTGATGTATCTATAGACTAAATGCAAAGATGCCAAAATTGGAAATTGTTCTGAATATGAATAAGAAATGGATTTCTTATAACCAAGTTGGTGCTGACAGGCAACAACTACCTGCCTGTTACCTTCATTTGACTTATTGTGGTTTAACTTCTGTTTCCTCCAAAGCATCCTCAGCCTGAGTGAGATAGTAGTGTCCAATAAACAGTCACTGAATAAATAAATTCTCTTTCTCAAGAAAAAAGCTTAGCAGGTAAAAAGACTTTACCTCCCACTTTGTCCCTCCCTTCAAGAAAGGCTTACTGCTGGCCACTGGGGTCATAGGCAAGAAGTTCTAGGCCATTTCTTCACTTCTATGTCATCACAAGAGCCACATGGACTTGCCTAGCACATCCGGCATGCATTAAGTATGTGATTGAAACCTAACAGCAGGCTACCTGTGACGCTACAATCACTCCAGTCATTTCTTTGTCTTTAAAATGCCATATAATTGCTAATGTAATTAGTAATGTATACAGAGGGGCTTGTGCAATTACTGAGTCCTAAGATCAAGTAATTAATGTTCTGTCAACAAAACAGCAACTGTTTCATTAACAACTGCTTGGATCTGGAAACAAGCATAATCAGATGCAGGCAGACCAACCTAAGCGCTATCAACCCGGCTGATTTTGTTAGTCACTAAAATGTCAGCTCCACAACAAGGAACATAATGGGTCTTTCATGACGTCTTCTATGCAGCTTCAAAACACACAATTTAATGGATTTAATAAAATAAACCAGAGGTGAATAGATAAATAGACAGATTCACAAATATATGAGAGATAATACACAGATATAAGATAGATAGATAGATAGATAGTAGGTAGATAGATGATAGATAGGTAGAAAGGTAGATAGATAGATAGTAGGTAGGTAGATAGATGATAGGTAGAAAGGTAGGTAGGTAGGTAGATAGATAAATAGATAGATAGAAAGAAAGAAAAGACAGATAGATGGTAAGTAGGTAGATAAATAATAGGTAGGTAGGTAGATAGATGATAGATACCCAGTTATCTGATAGATAGAAATGACATAGATAGATAGATGATAGATATAGATAGATCGATAGATGTTACGTAGGTAAACACACACACACACACACACACACACACACACACGGAATAGATGGATAGACACACAGAAAATAGACAAGTGATAGTTAGGGAACAGGTAGGCAAACCCAAATTTCCCTGCTTTGTTTTCAGTCCCCATTATCACAAGAAACTGAGTTCTGAGTCATGGAGGATAAATGGATTTTAACTTGGGCTGTGTCTCTGTTTTCCCCAAAATGATTTTATATATAGTCATCTCCTCCAACTGGGACAGTCTTCTCACTTGGTAAACAAACTGGCAGTCGGGTCTTGTGCAAAGAGGTCAGCGTGTGGCTTGTGCAAAGAGGTCAGCGTGTGGCTGTCAAGGGGTGGAGGTGACTTGAACACCTTCACTTCATTTCAGTCACCCTGCAGCCTAAGCGACTCCACAAATTCCCACGGGGTCTTCTGCAACCCTAATCATCCATCCTTGCCCCTGGGTCTGTAGGTTTGCCCTCTGACACCTCTGCCCCAGGCTGGGCTCTGGACATACTGCGTCCGTCTTAGAAACTGGCCTAAAGTGGCCAGACGTGGGAGCAGCTCCCTCTCTGACAGAAGGAAGGAGCCTAGGAGCCAATCCCAACAGCCCACCCAGGGCAGAGTGGTACTTTCCTGTTTGCTCACACTTCATTGGCCAGGTAGGTCACATGGCTCAGCCCACCCTTCCCACTGCAGGAAAAATATCCCTTCAGTATGAGGATACTTGTCCCATTGCAATGTTTCAGTGTAGCATAACTTCCAAAGTCTCATTTATATGGTATGTTCCAAATTCCTTGTTTTCAGGGGAAAGTGACCAAACTAGTCAAAATAGTTTGCTATTGATATCGCTGTCATTTATTCCTCTCATTCCTTCGTGGTTGTCCAAGAAAGATGATGCAATTTCTGAAACAATGGGGAGGTGGGAGACCTCTGACATTTCACTTTTACTCTTGGCCAATTATGTGACCTTAAGTAAACCACTGCTACCCTTGGCTTCAGTTTCTTCACTGTTAAAAATAAGACAAGTTGACCAAGTGACCATGTGTGCATGTAAGGGTACGGGTGCACACTTGCATGGCGTCTGTGTAGACATCAGAGGACAGCCTGTGGTGTCAAGCATCAGGCTCCTTCCTTCTTTTGTTTAAGGGTCTCTCATTGACCTGGAACTTCACCAAGTAAGCTAGGTTAGCTGGGTCATGAGCTTCTAGGGATCTGACAGCCTCTTCTTCTCACCTCTTCATCTCCAGGAGTACAGTGATGTTAGGCTTATTAATGGGTTCCAGGGTTCAGAAACCCAGGGCCTCATGTGTTCAAAGCAAGCACTATACCAACTGAGCCACCTCCTCCTCTCCCCGATATTTGTAGTATGGAGTGACTGCTGACAAATACCGTTTGCCATGGATGAGACCAATACAACAACAGCAGATGTGAAAGAGATTCTGCTTTGCTGGAGAAAAATAAATAAATTTAATTAAATGTACATGGTGTGCTTTTTTTAAAAAACATCAGATTGTCTTACATGAAGTACATTCCCAATAATACTTTATAAGGCTAATACATTGTGAATGCTGTGTAAATTGTTGCTGTGCTATACCATATATAGGAATCTGTAGCAATGCAAGATTCTTTTTTTTTTATATATTTCTATTTTGATATTTGCCTAAATCCATGGGCATGTTGCTGCAGAGGTCCCACTGTGCTTCCAGAAAGGTATCTTTGGAACAAGTGATGGGGTGTGGCACAGGGTATGTCACAGGATAGAAAACATCCAATTGTTCTGGAGGACCAATAGCTTTAGCGTATTTAACGAATCAAGTGATCCTATTTGCCCATTCTCTCTTTAGAAATGGAGAGGAGGGCATCACGATCCAGGAATGACACCCACACATACTTGGATGCTACTTTAAACAGTCATGGATCCACTCAAGCATACTTCAAGCCTTTGAGAATTACCCCTGTGAACAAAGATTTTCACCAAAGAACCTGCTAACCCTGCATTGGGATTGGAGTCTGGAGCTCAGCCTTTGAAAGCCTGCCAAGGTGCACATTCTCTCTGCAGATATTCACTGACTGAAATGTTAGGTATAATTTGCATCTGGCCTGTTTAAAAAATAAACTCTCCCCTACAAGATGAGTAAATGAAGTCAAGACAACTAAGCATCTCTCTCACCATGTCCTTCCTGCATCTAACTGTGTACGCAGTCTGGATTGAACAAGTCAGATTATGCCTGTCAGAACTGGCTTCCTGACCTGCATACTGAGGACTAAAGATACTGGTGGAAGGATCAGAGTGTGTGTATGTGTGTAAGTGCATGTGTATGTGTGTGTGTTTGTGTGAGTGTATGTGTGTTTGTGTGTGTGTGTGTATGTGTGTGTGTGTTGTGAGCACGTGTATGTGTGTATGTGTGTGAGTGCATATGTATATGTGTGACTGTGAGAGTGTGTGTGTGTGTGTGTGTGTGTGAGTGAGTGAGTGTGTGTGTTATATAATGAGTTAGCCAGCAGGAAACACTAACAGATTACCAGGATCAGGGAGAGTCATGGCCACATGTCCATCCTGCCACATGCACCCAGCCCACAGCTGTCAGCCCCTTGGGAATGTTGGTTTTTCAGAGCTGGAGAGCAGTAGCTAAACCGTGACTCCCATGCCAGCCCTGGATCTTCTCCCAGGAAATACCGAGCCTGCTCAAAGCAAAGCAGAGACTAGAGAGACTCTGTTCCACAAACCAGCTCCTGGCCCACATCACCACCTCTTCCTCTCCCCGAGGACCACTCAGAAAACACCCTCCGCCCACAAGTTAATACCCTATAGAGGGAAGTCTGACTTTCTTCAGGAGGAGGAGTAGGCTTCACTTCCGAAGCAAACAAGAAAGACTGTTCATGACGACTTTCTACTTCCAGTGAACCAGTGGCAGGAGGTAGCTGGCTAGGGTGTCTTTGCAACATCACTGCTTAGGGTTTGAGAGAAAGGAGTACCGCTGGAGACGTGGCTCTGTTAGTTACACACATGAAGCCCCTGGGTTCAGTCTCCTGTACTGCACAAAAATAGGCGTAAATCAGGGATGGTGGTACATATCTGTGATCCTAGCACCAAGGAGATGGAGGTGGGAGGCTCAGAAGTTCAGAGCCATCTTAATTTGCATAATAGGTTAAAGACCGATACAAAATAGAGAACAAGGGAGAATGACACTAACCCAGACATCTACAGGACAATTATACCTGGACTATAAGCAGAGTGCCCCTCCACTAATTGAAATTAAGCATTTATTAGAACTCATTTTATGCCGGCCATGTGCTAGTAAGGTATAAGAAATGCTACCCTAAGTAAAAATCCCCAAGCTCTTATGTAAAAAGCCAATCAGGGTGCTAGTCACATGTTATCCCAGCTCAGATTGGCAAAGACTTGAGAATTCCTGGCCAGCTAGTCTATAGGAATCACAAGCTTCAGATTCAGTGAAACAGTGCCTCAAAAAATAAATAAGCAGAAAACAATCAAAAGAACACCTGACGCCAACCTCCAGACCCAGGCACAGACATATGCATGTGTAAGTGTGCATGACCGCATGTACACACAGAGACATGCACACGCACACACACAGATGCACACACAGACATGCACATACAGAGAAAGAGAGAGAATGAGAAATGTACACACAGAGAGAGAAACATGTACACACAGGGAGAGAGGGGGAGAGAGAGGGAGAGAGATGTATACACATGCACACGGAGAAACATGCACACAGAGGCATATAAACACACACATAGAGAGAAAGACACTCACACACACATACAGAGACATGCACACACACAAGGAGAGAGACTAGGGAGAGAGAGAGAGAGAGAGAGAGAGAGAGAGAGAGAGAGAGAGAGAGAGAGTCTCTTCAAACCCCAGCACACTTTCGCTACACACAAATGGCGCATCAGGGTTTCACTGTGTGTCTATCTGCTTTGGCGATGGGGTCTCTGGGTCATCTCCAATTTTCCATTGTAAAAGCAATAACATTTTACTGCCAACTTTGTATATCTTTTCCTTCCCAAGAACTTGAGGTTTGGGTTTGTTTGTTTGTTTTTGTTTTGGCCATAACTGGAATGCGAGATCACGACGACAGTTCCAATCAAGGCTCCTCATGAATGGCTTTGTCTTGCTCAAAACAAAAGGAACCCACATAGTTAGCGAATACCCAGTGACCAAGAAACTCCAACATCCTATGCACTACCGGCACCAGCCAGCTGACATGTGCCTCAGTACATTCCGGCATCGTTGTCACATAGAACGTGAGTTGAAGTACCCAGAGGCATGAGGTAATCAAGGGAGCACAGAGGGGTTGGGGACATCTATGACTGGTCCCCGATAGGTAATAAGCGTCTGTCTTGTTGGCCTTCCAGCCTCCTCTCTAGCTCACTGGACAAATTCAAAGGTTTGCTAAGTAGATAAATGAATGGACAGACACCGCCAGGGAGGACTCAGAGGCTGAGGACAGAACGTGATTTATTTGACCAACAAAGCAGAGCTAGCTTGGGAAATCTGACCCAGGTCTCCAAACCCCTAATTTGGTAGATATCACAGGGGATCAATGGTTGAAGCCGTGGTCAGATTTTCGAAGAATCTCAGCCTCGCTGCTTTGCAACCAGACTGGATAAACTTATAACAACATCCATCCTGTCCCTGGACATGGCTGACTGTATAATTAGCTTATTTCCTACCCATATGGAGCAGCCCAGCTCCCGCACCTCAGTGGGGAATTCCTCATATGTTGCTAGGGTCGCCTTCTGGGATTACATCTTCAGAGGTGTGCGGGAGGAGGAGCCGGCAGTGCTGATAAATGAATCAGAGAGACAGGAGGGAGGCTGGCAGGGTCCCTGCAGGCGATGATGAGGGCTGGATCACATGCTCCGAGCCAGTCTCCTGCCTCTTACCTGTAGGGACAGAGCCTGGTCTCTGGGACTTAATGCTCAGGGATAAATCTCCATTTGCAAGCTGTGCAATGGGGGTGGGCAACATGAGGGAGGAGAGAAGATGACCAGGAAGAATATGGGAAGAGGAAGAAGAAAAAGAGACAAAGACGTCTGTCTGGTAAAAGTTGAGGGGCCAGCAAAGCCTCTTTAACTGGGGCTCCGTAAGTCGAGAAATATTTTATCATCCTTGCAAAGAGAAACCTGAAAATCAATAGGGCTTGAGAGTTGCCTATATTGATCTGAGAGCCCTAGCTGTATTGAAATATTCATGGCTGGATGTATGTGTTCAGAGGAGATGCTGGGGGTGGGGCCTGGCTCTGAGAGCGGGAGGTGGGTAGGTAGATTTCTAAGTAAAAGCTGTTCCCATTTTCATTAAAAATACATTAATTCTATTAGTTGGACTAAAACCTCACACTTAAAAGGAAATGAGCTTGTTTGTCAGGAAAACAAGCCACTGGCAAATTCAGAAGAAGAAGAAGAAGAAAAAAAAAAACCCACATTTATTTATTGCTATTTAATAGCAGAAGAGCCAGGGGGAGTTGATAAAATTAGCACTGTGTCCCCAGGGGGCGGGCAGGGGGCTGCTTTGTTTGCAAAGCCAATTTGGTCACCACAGCCTTGATCTTCACTTTGAACATCTGAACAGGCATGTTACTATCGCTCATTTCACAGGAGAATTGGGATTCAAGTTTCCCCAACAATCTAAAAAGCGGTACATTAGAGGGGGATTGTCTGCCTGTAGTCTCTGGGTCTGAATACCCTTGATACTAATTTGATACGATGCTTTCCACCAGATGTGTCTACCTGAACGATAGCTGGGGCCCAGGAGACCCTGGTCCTGCTTGAGAGTATTAGACTTGGATTTGCAACCCCCTTGGAAAATGGTTGGATGAAGGCATTCATAATTTAAAATCTGCATATAGATATGACATATGTTACAAATATTTGAGAAAATTCATGCAAGGAATTGAACAACAACAACATATGGGAACTTGGTTCCAAATAACAAGGCGGAATTAAAAATAATCTGTTACCTGTAGCTATCCTCTCCTTATACTCCAGGGCAACCACGGAGATGGTGACAAACCAAACCATTGGGAAAAATAAACAAAAAATACTCCAACCAAGCCCAACAAGGTATCTTTCTCTGTGGAGCAAGCACTGGATGTCCGAAGGGAATGTGGCATTGGCTTGCATTCCGAAGGGGCTCTTCATGATCCTGGTGTCAGGCTGATTCCAAAGACAAAGCAACAGTCACGGAAATGCATGGGTGAGCGTGTCCGTGGCTTCAATAAAAATCAGGTGAACTGAAAGTATACGTAGCTTAGTGGGTAGACCATTTCCATAGCAAGGCACTGGGTTCCATTCCCAGACCCCAAAATCAAATAAATAATATGTTCCCTTAACTCAACAGGGCTAGCCATGCTAGTTCAGTCATGAGGACCTGAGTTTGATCCCCAGAACCTATGTTTTAAAAAAGCCACACATGGGGCTGGAGAGATGACTCAGCGGTTAAGAGCACTGGCTGTTCTTCAGAAGGTCCTGAGTTCAAATCCCAGCAACCACATGGTGACTCACAACCATCGGTAATGAGATCTGATGCCCTCTTGTGTTTGAGGACAGCTACAGTGTACTTACATATAATAAATAAATAGATAAATCTTTTTTTTAAAAAAAAAAAAGCCACACATGGTGGCACTTGGGAGGTAGTGATAGGTGGATCGCATCCCTAAGGGCTTGCTGGACAGTCAGGTGAGCCTTGGGAGCCCTAAACCAATGAGAGACCCTATCCCAATTAACAAGGTTGATGGTGCCTAAAGGAACAAGCTCCTCTCCCTCTCCCCCCACCCCCTCTCTACACAAACAAACACTCACACACAGACACATAAACATACACACACACACACACACACATGTGCGCACACACACACAAATTCCAACTCTGGCTTCCACAGGCAGTTGTTTCCAAGTGGTGGTGAGGCTAGCCCCCTCTCATTCTATGCTCCCCCTGATTTCCATAGTATGGCTCTCATGTAACATCAGGAAGGGATGTGGAACTCCCTCCCTGTTCAGAGATTCCTGGAGGGCTTCTTATGGGAAAAGTCAAAAATCTGCCAGAAAGCCAAGGATGGCTGTGATTCTGCTGCCCCTTCCTGTGAATTCAGCCATCCATCGTGGCTGCACCTCCTTCCTGCGGTATTTACAAAGTGCTCTATAATCCCCTGCCTGGCCCTCCTCCCACAGCAGGGTAGCGTTTTGATTGTTACTCCCATGTAATAGCTGAAGGAAGAACAGTATGGAGATGCTTTCCCAGGGTCTCACAGGAAGAGCCTGGATTATACTCAGATTGCCCAAATCCCTAAACCATTGCTAAAACAACACACTCTTCCTTTCCTGGCCCCGCTCCCCTTCCCAAACACAGAAGATCCAGCAGGGACCATCACTCCAGTCCTTCCTGTCTTGCATGCAAGATCCCACAAGGTGCTGGGGGGAACACAGTCAGAGGTGAATGTCTGTAGGTAAGTTGTGAGCGGCCTGTGGCCTGGACCTATGACTCCATTGGTACCAGTGCATAGTGCCTGGGACCTTACTCACTTCAGCTATGTTGCCTTCTCTTATAGCTGGGTTTAAGGCCAGGGCACCTTCCCAAGAAGAAGCAAAAATGCTCTGAATCCTTAAGAGGCTTTTGTTTGGTAGGCTGGTTGTGATTGTTTGTTGTTTTTTGTTCTTAGAGACAGGGCTGTCCTGGAACTCACTCTGTAGACCAGACTAACCCTGGAAACTCACAGAGATCTGCCCGCTTCTAGAGTTCTGGGATTAAAGGCTTGGTCACCAATGCCAAGCTTGATTTGCATTTTTTTAAAACAGGTCTTTGCCTTGCAGCCCAAGCTAGCCTTCAATTCAGTATCATCCTTTCTTGCTTCTCCAGTCCTGAGTCCAGCTAATAAATATGCTTTGTATTGTATACAGTGAGGACATGACTGCTCCACCGTATGGTTGAGGAGAAGGTTTTTTATCATAGATACCAAGTGAAGAACACATCCAGAGGCATCTGGAAGAGTTCAGAGCAGGGAGAAAAAGGGGGACACTGAACAAGGCCAGTGGACTGAACTGGGCCATGAGAGGAGAGAGGCAGGATGGGATGAGGGGTGGATGGAGGGGTGAGTCAGGTTGGAAGAGAAGAGTGAGCTAAAGAGACCCAGAGAGGAGAGAGGAGCAATGGAGAGCACGTGACTGAGATGGCAGTGTGTACAAGAATGAGAAGCTGGGGGAAGGCTAGCCACAGGGTGGGGTGAGAAGAGCCAGGATGCTAATAGGCACCACAGACAGCCATGTGTCCCTTCTGACAGATAAGGTGATGCTCCTATGGTAGAGGCAACCAGGCCCCAGAATTTGGGAGGGTGGAGTTTCCTTTAAGCCTGACATACATCTTGTCTGTCACCTAACAGAAGTACTGAAGATAAAGGGTTTGGGAAAAAAAGACGTTGTTTGCTGTAAGCTGTTACAGGAGACTCCGACCTGGAGTTCCATCTGCCGTGTTTTGAGATCAGCTTCTTCTCGTCTATCGTCCTGGATACAGCTTCAGGGTGTGTACAAACAACGATTTAATGGACCCAATATCACTCAGCTCAAAAACCACCACTTACTTCCTGTTGCGTAGAACATAGGTAACAGGTGTCAGAGCGTCAACCACTTCCCGCAAAGATGAATGTAAAATATATTACGTACATGTGTCACGGTACATGCTTCCCCTGAGGTAGCGAGCATCCGTCGCCCTGTGATATGCATGCCAGAGGGGGAGAGTTGGCTGTGAGCAGCACAGAACTCAAGCTCCTCATGGCGGGGACCGTGTGGTTAGACTTCCCTTGTTTCCTGCCGCATACATGTGCTTCTAATTTTCATTCCCAGAGTAGATTCTGAGTCTCTGGGCCAGGTCTTATGCGGCTTTTGTTTTCTCATCTGTCTGCCTATCTATAGTCCCAGGTCCCTCTGTCTGTCTGTCTGTCTGTCTGTCTATCTATCTATCTATCTATCTATCTATCTATGGTCCCATGTCTCTCTGTCTGTCTGTCTATCTATCTATCTATCTATGGTTCTGTGTTTCTCTGTCTATCTATTTATCTATGGTCTCATGTCCCTCTGTCTGTTTGTCTATGTATGTATGTATGTATCTATCTATCTATCTATCTATCTATCTATCTATCTATCTATCTATCTCTATCTATCTATCTATCTATCTATATCTATCTATCTATCTATCTATCTATCTATCTATCTATCTATCTATCTATCTATGATCCCATGTCCCTCTATCTGTTTATCTATCTATCTATCTATCTATCTATCTATCTATCTATCTATCTATCTATCATCTATCTATCTATATCTATCTATCTATCTATCTATCTATCTATCTATCTATCTATCTATCTATCTATGATCCCATGTCCCTCTATCTGTTTATCTATCTATCTATCTATCCATCTACCTAAGGTCCCACATAGCCCAGGCTGGCCTCAAACTCACTATATAGCTGAGGATCGCCTTGAACTCACAATCCTACTGTCTCCACTTTCTAGGTGCAAGGGTCACTGTTGTCTATCACCACACTCAAGAAGAGTGGTAGAGAAGAAACCAAGGATCCTGCATGCTAGCCAAGCACTCTGCCCACTGAACTGCATCCCAACTTTTTTCTTCAGCTGATATGGGGAGAGGGGACTCTCACATGTTCCTTACAGTCCCAAAGCATTTCTTACTTCCCTACCATGGAAACTTTTATTCATACCTTATTGTGATTTGTGGCTTACCTGATTGTCTCATTATAGAACTATGTGCTCCTAGAAGGTAGGATTGCTATGCTTATTGGTTTGTTTCTGAACTCTCCCCCCCAAATAGTAGACATCTGGCATATTTGACAATGTCCACAATGACATAGTAAGAGCTGACCACTAAATGCAGCACCCCCATCTATCTGAGGCTAATTGCATGAGAGGTGGCTTCTGCATGAATTATTTGGATGATTCCTGGTGACATCCAACTAGGGGACTCAAATCTCAGTCCAGGCTACAGTTTGGAGTCAGGCAGTCACACTTACACTAGCTGCAATATTGAATGAGATGCTCTTGGTCTGCAGACTCTGAAGTTTCCCGGGCCGTGCAAACAATTCCAAGAATCCTGTTGGTTGGTCACCTAATATAAGGACTTTGGTTGGAAGAATGTTGGGTTCTGGGAATTCACACTCCACCATGATCTAGGGTCTCTAGCTATTTCTAACATTTGCCTCTCCTGCTTCATCCCATCCACCTTCTTCCGAGAAGGTAAGAACTCCATTTCAGATGGCTGGCTGGACAGAGGATATGAGCAAACCCATTCTGATATAGCCAACTTCATGCAAGCTGTGGAGATGCTCTGCTCTGTTTGAAGAATGCATGTAGAAGAGGATAAGCAGGGTAGCTAAGCAGGTGAAAGTGCTTCCTGGCAAGCTGAGCCAGATCCCAGATCCAGGCTAGGAGAGAACCAGCAACACACATATGCCAGGGCACATGCATGAGATAGCACATGCACACACTGACAAGAACGATGATGATGATGATGATGATATGATGAAGATGATGATTGTGATATGAAGATGTTATGATGATATGATGGTGATGATGTGCAAAGGATCAGCAGTAGGTATGGTTTAACATCATATCATTTCCTTAGGCCATATCACCATTGGTTGAGAGCATCTAAGGGTCAGAGAACAGACTCCTGAGTCCCTAATGCTTGGCAACCTCATCCACCACTCTGTGATTCAGCATGACATACTCAACTAACACTGGGCCAAAGTCCCACCTCAAGCCTCATGTGTCATGTCCTTTGTAATGACCCTAAAAGAAAAAGGATATAGCTGCAGGGTCACCGCCCCCTATTTTGTGTTCTGTCCTGGGATCTCCCTTTATGTTTGCTCATGTGATCTACACAAAACTTCTGGGAGTTGATTTGTAGATGATTAAACAGAGGTGCAGAAACCTTAAATAACCTCCTATGACATGGGCAAACATGCAGGGTTTACCTGTAGACTGATTTGCTTACACAGTTTACTCTCTGTCTTGGAGAAATGGAGTTATTTCTGTAGGAAGGCTGTTCATGTGGCTGTGCATGTGTATGTGGGGTTAAGATCTGTGCATCGAAGTTTCCATGTATACAGAAGCCGCGGGTGCTGTGCCTCAAAAGCAACCACTTTCTTTTCACTTATTTATTTATATCGTATGTGCTTGTGCACGTGTGTGTGTGTGTGCATGCATACATGTGCATATGTGTAAGATGGCACATGTTTAGAGATCAGAGAACAACTTTCAGGTGTCAGTTCTCCCCTTCCGGCATGGGTTTCAGGGCTCCAACTCAGGCTTTCCAGTTTAGCAGCAAGTGCTTTGCCTGCTGAGTCTTCTCAGGGATCCTTACCTTGACTTTTCTCAGTCCTCAGAAACTCCCCAGTTATCTAGGGTGGTTGGTCACTGGGCCCCACGATCTGCCTGCCTCTGGAATTACAGGTACCTGCCACCGTGTCTGGGTTTTTGCTGTGGGTATAGGAGATTAAGTTATGCTCTTGTGTTTATAAAGCCCAGCACCTGTGCCATGTCCCATCCTAAGAAGTGGGAGTCTGTGTCTACTCCTGACAGCCTCACTCAATGCTGGGCAGCCAGGGCCCTGGACTGAGGCTTCTGAGAGTGGGTACAGCCTCCCCCACCCACGTACTGGGTGAACCTGGACACGTGGTGACGATATCCCTGGGTAGGATGGAGACCAGTGACTCTTTCACAGCAGTACAGAGAAAGCCGCACAAGTCGCTAGATGCGACACGTGCAGAATACCCTGTCATGGCTTTCTCAGTGGAAGTCACATGGTTACCATGGTCACTCAGACTATATGCCCGAGAGTGAAAGTTGACAAAACTAAAAGTGAATTCAGGTGTTGGGCTGGGTGACATCCCAGAATAGTCGGCTCTACCAGGACCCTGGGAAGGAACATCCATGGCTCGGGTATAGGAACCTTTGATTGACAGTCTCCTTCTACTCGCGACACATTCCATAGATTCACTTCTGAAGCTACAGAGAAACATTAGGATAATAACTTGAACCAGTTTCCCCCCACAAAGCCCACTAAATCCCCTTCCTCATCAGTATGCTGGTAGGCACATCTACTTAATATGGATTCTTTCTCCTCTTCCCTGCCCGTGCCTCTCCCCCATGTGCTCAGATGGCTTCTTCTGTGTTTTCATTAAGAAGCTTGCCGGCCCCAAACCCAACTCTTCCATATGATGGCATAATTTCTTACAGAGAGACTCTTCCCATTCATGACCACTCTCAAGGCCCTGTTCAACCAAAAATTAACTTCCAACCTTTTTGCCTCAAACACAAACGGAAAGGTCAAAAGCTGACCCTGGAGACAGTGTCCGGTCTATTCCTGCATATAAATTCTGAAGATCTTGAAGTCGTCTTGCTGGGATTTTTTTTTTCCATTTGTTTTATTCCTCTTGTGTTCTAATTTGGTTAAGAAAAAAAATCCTAGCAGCTTAATAAATGTCTCTTGGATATCTCAGAAGAATAACTTTAGAGGTGATGTCTGAGAAAGAGTCTGGTCAGGTGACTAGTTTTATTAGGGTGCGTTGTTTCAGTGTAGAAAGAGAAAACTTATTTAACCAACTTTTATTCAGTTTGTGGGCTACAGCAGATGATGAATAAAGTTAGGCCCTCACCTTTGAGAAGATCAAGTGCAGATATTTGTGGAGTAAATCAATATTTTCAGTGTGCTATGGGAGCCATAAAAACTGCAAAGGACAGGAGAGAAAGAAAAGAGTAATTTGCTGCTTCAAAAAGAGAAAAGAAGACAAGCTGGGGTAACAGCTCAGTTAGGGAAGCATTTCTTGTGCAAGCATGAGGACCTGAGTTTGATCCCCAGCACCCACACTCGAAACCAGGCATGGGGACACGTGCTTGTAAACCCAACTCTGGGGAGACAGAGACAGACGCCTGGGGCTCTCCAGTTCCTGTCAGCCAAGATGAGACAACTGGTGAGCTCCACTAGTGAGAGAGCCTGTTGCAAAAAAGACAAGGTGGACAGTTCCTAAGGACTGACACCTATGATTGACCTCTGGACCTTGCATGAACATGCACATGTGTGAAACCACATGAGCATGCATATATGTGCTCCTATACATACATACACATGTACATACCAAAAGGGGGATGGAAGGGAAAAGGGGTAGAAGGAAGGAAGGAAGCTGAATGTAGTGGTACCCCACAGAGGTAATCCAGCACTCAAGAAGTTGATCATGAGTTGGAAGCTACCCTAGAAGACAGCAAGACAACTCTCTCCTGTCTCCAAAAAAGAGGGGGACTCCACAGACAAGGAGGACTCTCTCACAAGCTGAAGTCTGAAGACTGAGCAAAGCTTTCATTGTGATGACAAGGGATGGTGATGGGTAGGGAGAGAGAGGAGTAAACAAAGGAACAGGGAAAGACTCGGTGCACACTCAGAAGAGAGAAGGACCTAGCTTTAAGTGGACAAGATGGGTGAGTTTTCTTTGGACAGAGTATCGAGGTCTTGACACCAAGACATATCCATAAAACACCAGAGAACCATTTCCTTAAATGACAGCAAGTCACTGGATTCAGTCTTGCTCCAGGGTAAGCTGTGGACAGACTTCTTTTAATGGGAAAAATATCTTGGCAGGCCCACAGTGTTGACTTAACACATTTTTATTATGTTTTGCACAAACATAAAACTGGGTAGGACATTTTGTGAGTACCAAGCATCTGTAAAGTCAAGTTCATTTAAGTAGATGGAAACGAAACTCAAAAGGCAATAAAACCCATCAATTGAAAATAACCAACAGTGTTTTTTGGCAGTAACTGAACTGCTGTTCCCAGCAGGAGCAGGGTGCTGAGGACTACCGCCCAGTTGCTTTGGAGTTTGGTATGTCTACGCCTTCTATGTGATGTGATGACTAAATTTTCCTATCACTTTCTTCTTTTCAAATGACTGGAAACTTAAATTCAGACAGCATGCCTGACAGTATTTAATGTCAACTTTATGAAATGCATAATTTATCTATTAAGCCCAACTCCGTTCTTCCAGCCATCTGTTGAGGTACGTCATTTTCATGACGTGAAATCAAAGTCTTCATTTATTTAAAAACATGAGAAATAAATACCATAGCCAATGACTGTCTTTCAGTTATAAACTATCACTGGAAAATGTTATCGTTGTATTTATGAGTGCCATTGATTTTAATACCAATGCAAAGAGGGCTGGGGGTCATAGCTGTCCTTGTCACACAAGGACTCCTTTAACTCACAAAGGAGCCCAGCACAGGGTCCTCGTGTTTCCACCTCCATCAGCAGAACACAATTCTAGCATCATGTGACCCTATGTGTTCATTTAAATGCTGTGAATATTCTGATAATTACCAGAATAATATATCAGAATGTTATCAGAAAATAATTATAACAGCATTAAAATTAAAAATGTAAATGTAAAACATCATAAAGAACTTGTAGACCCTTATTTGATATTTAGCCATCCCAGGAGATGGTTAGATGTACTTTGAGAAGGGCTGGATTACAGTAAGGATCCTTTCCTCCTCTAAAGCTCTTTTATAATGCAAACTGGTGATGGGGCTGGGGTGATGAGTCAGTCAGTATAGAATTTGCCTCACAAATATGAGGAACAGAGTTCCATTCTCAGAATTCATGTACCTGTAACCCCAGCTACGTTGACACTGAGGAGGAGGAGGAGGAGGAGGAGGGGTGGGGGGAGGGGAGAAGGAAGAGGAGATGGACAGAACACTGGAATTTGCTGGCTGGCTCACCTAGCCTACAAGGCAAGGCTCTAGGACAATGAGAGGCCTTGTCTCAAACCAAAGATGGAAGGAGCCTGAGGGATAACACCCAAAGTTGTGCACGGATACACACACACACACACACACACACACACACACACACACACACACGGGGGGGCGGGGAAGAGAGAGAGAGAGAGAGAGAGAGCAGTAATGATGACCATCAAAGACAACTGGAATGTATATCTCAAAAGATTGAGAGAGCTTATTGGTCTACGTGAGGTATACACTCCTCTTGTCCCTCCTCCTCATGCCTCCTCCTCCCCCATTAGCCCTGAACCCCGTCTTCACAAAATCTACTCTTGGAAAAGAGCCGGTCTTGGCTCCTCAAGTCAGACCACCACTCTGCTTCCTCCAAGGGTAATTTGCAGTGTGACCGTGCTCTGCGTTTTTAAGCATTTCTTTTTGTTCCCTATTTTCTATCCCTCGCACAGGTATTCCAGATATCAATAAATAAGTCCAGGGGGTGGGGAAATGCTTAGTGGGAAGAAGAAAGAGAAGCTCAGGGCACACCAGGGAGGTGGTGAGCCCTCGGGACATTTCAACCCCGAACATCTGGAGCCTGAGTCACAGGAGTGATGACAGCAAGAGTCGCACAATTATAAGCTGGGCAGATTTGAAAATTGATCCTGAATCAAACAACCGCTAATTTTCCTGGTCCCCTCTGGCAATCATCCTTTCAAACTATTCAGGGTTTTAAAATATGAAAATAATGAACCTCTGGCAACCCCCCCCCCTTCCCTCCTCTTCCCCCTTCACCAGCTTCCCTCCCCTCCTCCTCCATGACTCCCTTCTGGTTGGCTATCTATATTCAAATTACACGCTCCAAGCTGCTCCCTCACGAAGTTCAAGAAGAGTTTCCCTCCACAGTTGCTGCTAACCTGTAATTGCCTGCTGTATCTTTTGCTCCGTTTGGAATAAGTGTTGTTAGCTTTGCCACTTGGGCTAACCCTCAGGAATGTGACCTGTCATTAAAGAAACTTCTAAAAATATCATCTTGCACCTCACAGTTTCCGCTCCAGCTTCATGTAATTCTCTTCAATATGTTTTATTTGAACCTGCTAACCTGCTCTGAAGTGGATTTGGGGGGGGGGTGTTGGGGGAGGGAGAAGAATGGCTGGCGTTGCCTGTCACTTGCTGTGTTTGTCTCCTATAGAATGCAGGTCCCTGGGTAGTTGAATAAAAATGAGAAGGAAGAAATGAAAGGATGGCTTATTGACACTCACATCCTCCTCTGGTCTCCTGTGGTTGTAGCTGAGAATTTGTTTCTCTGTCTTTTTTCAAGTAGGGCACTCTGGAAGGGACACAGTTACTGAAAAACATCCAGCATACAGTGCTGCCTTTATCTGCTTCGAGACACTATAACAGAATAACCAAGAGAGGGTGGTGTGCGAACAGCGGAGGTGTGTGTGTGTCTCCATTCTGGAGAAGTTCAAGATGGAGGGGATCACATATGGCCGGGCCTTCCTGCTGTGTCATCACATGGTAGAAAGCAGGAGGCAGAAAACAGGGAGGATACTCACTCTTTTATGAGAAATCTTTTCCCACCAGAAGCTCCCTTAATAACAGCATTAACCCGTTCGTGAAGGGAGGTTTCTCATGACCTAACGACCTCTTAGAGGCTTCAATGTTAATAGTCTTACACTGGGGACCAAGTGCTGTGGGAGTGAGTTTAAGCCATGGCAAGTGCCTATCTATCAAACACCCCATAAAAGCAGATAGTGTGCTGTCTGGTTAATGCTGATGGCCTAGAAAGACTTTGGTACCTGTCGTGGGTGTGTCTACTGTGCCTCCATGACTTGTACCAAGCTGCAGATGTAACCATGTCTCACACAGGTCACCATCTGTCTTCTGGAATCTGCCTTGGAATCTTGCCCTGGAGGTCTAGGCTCTGTAACAGAGGCCTTATTACTGATGCCTTCTCTTCCTGGTCCCTTCTTAGGAAATCAGGCTGAGATGGGTGACTACAAGGCAGAAGAGGACCAGTGTTTTTCTCTTTCGGTTCATCCCGATAGACATGTCAGCATAGGTATCTCAACATAGGCAGGATCTGGATGGACTAGATAGTGGAGGGAGGGTGAAAGCAGAAATATTGTCAGTGAAGGAAGAGGAAAGGGATTTTGAAGATGGCTGGTGGTCCTGCCTATAAACTGGCAAAAGATTTACTTAGTTACACTGAATGGTGTATGTGAAAATGGTTAAGACAGCACATTTTACACTGTGTGCATGTCACCACAATTGAACTATTTCATCTTTACTAGGTAAATTTAAATTTGTATAGACCTGTAATAACCTCAATTTATTGGTTAGACCCAGAGTTCTAAAAGACATAGTGAACCAACATTGGCCCAGTGTAGGCTAAGTCGAGACAAGCTACTGCAACAGTAAGAAGCTACTGTGATATTATAGTTGTGCATGGACTCTTAAACAACATGCTCTACAATTAGGGAAAAATTGGGAGAGGGGTCTAAACAAGGTTAACATCACTGTAATATTCTCCAATGAAAAAGCCTTTCAGGAAAAAAAGCAAAGTAAGCACCCGCAGTACAATGGGTGAGATGCAGTCTCTATTCTTCAGAAGTCTCACGTGGAGGAGACACGGATGAATGAAGCAGGTGATTCCAATGCGGTGTAGTAGCGGCCTGTAAAGTAGATGTTCCTAACATCCCAGGATCAGGGACTCAACCCCAACATCCAAATGGCACAGGTCGGACTCAGAGAGTTCCACAAGGATATTTCAGCAGGTGCCATCAGACACTACTCCATGCAACATTATGAGTGACACCAAGAGATGTCCGAACAGTTCACTTGTTCTGGAGAGAGAAAGCACAGTGTCAGCTCTCAGGCAAGTATGGGCTGGTGGGAAGGAACATCCCTTCTCCAACAGAGCAAGGAGGGGCACCGCTCTCTTGCGTGCTATCAGAATATTTTAAAGAGTGCCGAGTGTATGCACTGAGAGAACTGGTGAGCAGGACAGAGCCGGTCTCTGACATTCCAGCTGGGTACTTGCTGCCATCTGGTGAGTGAGGCATGGAGGAAAGGGACCCTAGAGAGGTGTGACTGGACCCTTGTCGGGTATGTTGCAGTACAGGGTGTTCTGTGTTTCCTATCCCGAGAGTTTGTAGGTAGGAAGTCTTCTCTAGCCATCTGAACCATCAGAGAGTGAAGGTATTGTGGTATCACAGCCCTAGGAAGAAAGTGGAACAAATCCCTTCCCTTCCCTTCCCAGTTCTCAGAGAGGCAGTGATACCTGTGTCTGCAAGGGAAGAGACCCAATGATAGGTCCAGCCGAGGTGACTGACCATACATAGGGACCTGTGGGAGTCCTACTGGAAGACTTCTCTTCTCCTTTGCACAGAACGTTGCCAGACGTATGTACAGAGGGCGTAGGCGTCCATCCCCCACCACACTACTCAAGCCTGCTTAGTCTTAACTGTTCCACAAGTAGTGTTAAGCTCTCTCCGTTTCTCTCTGATAGTACTTTGTCATGCCCCCCAAACCTGAGTCACATGGCTGACATGAATCTTTTCTACTCTCATCCAGCCAAAGCAGGTCTTCATGGTTCTATTCTGGAGCTGTCTGTGCATACTTTGAAGCTCTGGGGTTGGAACACAGTTGCCATTAAGCATAGCACATGGGATAAGAGCACAAGACACTCTTGTAGCTCGGAGGAGCAGTGAGCTCTCCTCTGAACAAAGGACTGTGGTCCTCTCCTTCACAGCGAAGGTGGTAGTATCAACTTTAATAATGATATCTTTAGTGAAAGCTTAAATCCGATGGGCCTGGTGCGAAGTACTTTTTAACGTAATAGCTCTTATTTCTCAGAACAGCTCACCACCATTGACACCATGGAAATGACTATGGAGTCCTTCCTCAGTCACGTATCCTTTTTTCCAGTTTCATGTTGACTATTTGTATTAACCTTGTTTTACTAAGGGGGACATTTAGAACCAGAGTGATTGAATATCCTGGTGGCAGATTATCTACACAATCTGAGTGACTTTGCCCAGGAAGAGGCATTAGCATAATGAGATGGTTAATCTCCTTTGTCACCTTGACAGAATTTGGAGTCACCTAGGAGACACCTCAGAATGTGTCTTTGAGGACATTTCCAGAGAGGTTTAACTGAGCAGGGGACCCACACTGAGTGCAGGTGGCACCATCATATAAGCTGGGGGTCCCATACTAAACACAAAAGGAAAAGGAGGGACTCCGCTGAACACCTGGCACAGAGATTCCAGGAGTCCCAACCTCAGGCTCCTGCCTCTGTGAACTCGGCCACCTTGGTGGATCTGAGACCATGAAAGTGACAGCGACTGGTATCCAGTGCACACAGCATTCGTGGTACTCGAGACTGAAAAGAGAGAGAGTAATAATTTAGGACCAGATATTGAAATGCTACATCTAAATCCAAAATCAACAGCATTAATTGAGGAAGGCATTTCTACTTACCTGCTCAACTGAATTTCAGACATTTTTGAGAAGATTCTCTGCTGCTCTAGTTTGAAATATGCATACATTAAAGTACTCTAGACAGTCGGGAGGGCCAAGGGTTCCGGGCACTGCATTCATACTACATGTGTGATACTGGCCTGCTTCACTACAGGAAAATACCTGAAGAATGGCTAGTGGCCAGTGTGAGGCAGGAGGGCAGGTTGGAAGCCAGCCTAGGCAACTTATCCAGACTTTGTGGAAAGGGCTGGAGATATAGTTTAGTGGTAGACTATTTGCTCAGTATTATTTAATCCTAGTTCACACACTCAGTACTGAAACAAACAAACAAACAAGTAAATAAATATAACAATAGATGCTAAAATACTCTTATTTTCTCAGTGTGGTCTGATGAGGCAAAACATGACAGATTTGCAAATATCAACTTAATCATGTATCCAAAGATAGAGAGTATTTTGTTCACTAGAATAACCAAAAAGAAAAAGAGGCACTGTAATAATTTAACCAGGTACAGGAAGTTTTAGAAAATGTTAAATGTTGACTCTTAGGAAATTTTCATAGCTTCCATTGAGGTTGTTATGCTAATTAAATAATAGTGAGACTCAGAATGCGTGGCCTGCTTATTTTAGAGAAATTAGGGGAATAATTATACTAACAATTGGATAATTATTGAGTGGTTTCTATGACTGATATGTATGCATATATATTAATTTAAGACATATTCAGATAATACATAATATATATGCTTTAAATTGGTCTAGTATGCAGAAGGAAAGGCCTAAGAGGTGCAGGTGTTCTTCTTTTTATTCCCAACTCACAAACAGAAAATTTAACGTGATAGTTAGCTTTCTGTTACTGTAACACATACCTGAAATTAACCACTTACAGGGGGGAAATGTTTCCTGGGCTCAGAGCCTCAATCCACTGTTGCTTGGCCTTGCTGCCTTTGCACCTGAGACAAGGCAGCATGTGGCACGAGAAGCACATGGTGAAGGAAGAGGCTCACAGCATGGCAGCTAAGCCTCAAGATGAAATAAAGTGAAGGAGCTGGACTCTCCCTGCTCCCCCTGACGGCAAGCCCACTGTCGCAGTCAGGGTTGCTATTCCTGCACAAACACCATGACCAAGAAGCAAGTTGGGGAGGAAAGGGTTTATTCAGCTTACACTTCCACATTGCTGTTCATCACCAAAGGAGGTCAGGACTGGAACTCAAGCAGGTCAGGAAGCAGGAGCTGATGCAGAGGCCATGGAGGGATGTTACTTACTGGCTTGCTTCCCCTGACTTGCTCAGTCTGCTTTCTTATAGAACCCAAGAATACCAGCCCAGGGATGGCACCACCCACAAGTGGCCCTCCTCCCTTGATCACTAATTGAGAAAAAGCCCCACAGCTGGATCTCATGGAGGCATTTCCTCACCTGAAACTCTTTTCTCTGTGATAACTCCAGCCTGTATCAAGGTGACACACAAAACCAGCCAGTACACCCACATTGACTTAACTTCCTCTCCTTGGCCCTGAATCCTAAAGACTCCATGAACCTTCCAATAGCATATTAAATCCCAAGCCCCAGCTGTTAACTATTTTCCCATAGGTACGTATGTGTGTGTGTGTGTGTGTGTGTGTGTGTGTGTGTGAGAGAGAGAGAGAGAGAGAGAGAGAGAGAGAGAGAGAGAGAGAGAGAGAAATTTCTCACATAGGACACCAAGAAAGTATGTCCACTGCGCCCCACCCCCTGTTCTTTAATCATACCTGAGGTGCTAAATTGTGCCTCTATGATCAAACACTACCTCTCTGAAACTTGCAACCACTAAATATAGGTGCCTACAGCTCTCCAAAAAGTTAAAAACACTGCACAAATGTTGGTATTACTAATTTTACTGGCTTGAAATAGCGTTCTTTTAAAACAGTCCCTAAATAGACGATATTGATACCCCCAACTCAGAGCTGAGTTTTGCCCCTCCAAATAACACTCAGCATGAAGTGCTGTTGGAACACCTTACGTAATTCCTCCTAACCCTTCCAAAGCCCAAAATATTACTCTATGATGTCAGCCAGAAAGATGATATTAGAGAGAGGAAAAAAAAGGTTTTATAACTATTTTTACTAAAAACAACTCTATCAAATCACCTACCATTTGAGGGTGAAGTCGTTTTCTCAAATCAAATGCATCATCCAAGAACAAAGTCTCACGATGAAGGCATGCACAGAAAAGCACAAAGTCTCCCAGGAATGCCTTCCAGAAGGATCACTAACACGGCGCCTCAAGCCGGATGCAGCCTCCACAAGAAAACTGCAGTACCCACCCAACCGTGTTCCTTTCCTATGTTTTTCTCTTTTAAACGTTCACAATCATTAATAATCTTATCTCAGACATTTCCCCCAAGTGGATCCATTCTGTGTTAAAACTCTAGCGTGGTCCCATCCTTCTGTTCAGCGTCTCTTGGCAAACAGTTGGCGCTCAGCTACGCTTGGAGTCAGAGCTGCGAGCTGACCCGGTGAACTCTCACCCCACCCCCACGCCCGCAACATTTAATATCCTGAGCTACAGGACAGCGAATGATGCTTGTGTTAGAAACAGCCAGGACAAAGGTCAGCTGCTAAGGAATGTCCCCAGGACCCTGCTCAGCCCGCTCAGTGGGGCTGATGCAGAAGGGCGTGATGAGAACCAAGACCAAGGCCTGCAACTGTAGGAGCCCTGTTATCCGAGCCAATGTAAACACCGAACCACAAATACTTCCCCTTCCTCCTCCAGGATCCAAATGTCAATTGCTTCCAGCTTCAAAGTTCGGAATCTCCGCCACACCTCCCTTTGATTCAGACTTGCTTGGAAAGAGAACAACAGGCTTGACTCCATCTGTGTGGTAGAGAGTTTGCTAGCTGAATAATCAGAAGATTCAAGGCGTGCCCCAAACCTGGGTCTCTAATTCACCCTAGAGAAAAATCTGGCCATCTACCAAACGACCACACAAACAACAGGTCAACCTCACAGAAGGCCATCCTCTAGGTGGGTGGGACCCAAGACCGGCTTTCCTGGGATGGCTTACCGGGTGCAAATATGCCACAGTGTAGAGGCTGATGGCCGCGGGTATAAGGCTTCCACCTGGGAACAGGGGCTGAAGGGCAGAGCAGCGTCTCAGTTTTCCCTCGCTCTCCTTCCCAATCGGCACATTCTTTTGGTCAACCACACTGGACCCTATTTTACCGCCCCTTTTTATTAGCAAACACATCCCAGCCCTTCAGTGTAAAAGCAGCTGACCTAATGATCCACTGTGATCAGTCAGCCAAGCACTCGGGCCCGCTCCAAGTACTTTTTGGCTTTGGTAGGAGTGGTCTGAACAAATATTTTCGGTTATCTATATTAATCTCCATCACGTGACTCTTCCTGGGAAGACGTAAAGAAACAGCTACTCATGCCAGAAAGGGCACTGACAGGCCAAAGGAAGGATCCAATCCAGGTCCAGCTTAGAGAGCCAATGAGTTTATTGGGGTTACTTATAGAAGCATGAGAGACTCTTGGATCGCTGCATCGCCAAAAAGTCTTACTCCAAGTATAGATGACTCAGGAAGAGCTGTGCCAGAGGAGACCCCCCACCCCCACCCCAGCCACCTTCCCACTCATATACTTCAGCACAGCCACCACACACACCCAACAAGACCATGAGGAACTGAAGCATGATTATGTTCAGCTGGAGGGGCTGAAAGGAGGAATGACTGGACTCTCAGGTGCTGGTCTAGAGATCTTCCCCTCCGTCCTCAAGGAAGGAATGGCCTCAGTACCAATACTACAGACCCAGCATGCACTGCCCAAGTCTACTTACTTCATCGCCGTGTCTGCAAGGTTCTTGGTAGGTTATTATAGTGACCACTTTATGGTGACTATGGTCCTCTCGTGCCCACAGGAAACAGCTCCATCCTGTTTTCTGTTATAACAAAATACACAAAGCAGGGAAATCAAATATCCAAAAAGCATGACACTTGCCCTGGGACGGGATCCCTCGGTTGTATCATGTAATGTTGAATGGCCTTATGGTAGAGTACATGAGGGAGGGAGATGTCACAGCACCAGACATGAAGTCAGGGGCAGTCAGTGTTCAGACTGCTCTTTTACAGCAACTGTCCTATGGGAATTAACAAGGATCCCATCGCGTCTCCTGAGGACGGCCACCCCTCCCCACCCAACCAAATCCAACCAGGCACCACCTATTAAAGGTCCCCAACATGACTCTAAGTGTATGAATGTTTTATCTGCATGTCTGTCTGTACACCACATTTGTACAGTGCCTGAGGCCAGAAGGAGGTGTCAGGTTCCCTGTGACTGGAGCTCTGGCACTGGCACTGGGTGCTGTGAATGGAAGTCTGGTACTCTGGAAGAGCAGCGGATGCTCTAACCACTGAGCAGTGTCCTCGTCTCTTGTGCATTTTCAGAGTCCTAACACTTAATCCCAACACTTGCCTTTGGCAGTCTAAGATCCCTTCTCCTATCCTGCTCCAGCAACCATGACTCCAGCTCTACACACCAAAGGACACAGTGACTTTTTAGGTGCATTCTAGCTGAGTCTGACCGGCTTCCACTGCTTTTTGTAGCACTTGTTGTTTTGTGCTGGTAGAGGAGGGGATCATAGGAGCAGGATCCTTTAAACACAAAGTTGGGCAATCCTAGCCTCATTCCGGTGGCGCTTTCCATCCCCCATCCCACTCCACGCCCCCAGTCCGGCTCTGCCTCCAACACCCCCACCCCCCCACCCCCCCACACCCACACCCCCCGCCTTTCTTTGCCTTGCTCTGATTCCGGCCTCATTTCCATAACAGGCTTTTGTGTTGTTTTTCCCTCTCCCGGGCCATATTTTTGTGATACATAATTTCCCTCGGGTTCATAGGTTGGAATCTGACCTCTGTTTTCGCAGGGCTCTGTTCCTGGCAAGGAAGAGAGAGGGCCTTTGTGTGTGTGTGTGTGTGTGTGTGTGTGTGTGTGTGTGTGTGTGTGTGTGAGCTACTTGGAGCTCATCAGTGGGTCTCCGCACTGATCCTTCCAGGCACTGGTGCTGATTCACAGGCTAGCTCACCCCAAGTTCCTTTCAGAAGTGAGCAAGTGCTTGGTCACAGCCTCCTTAGGATTCATAGGCTAATGAGAAGTGTATGCGGAAGAGAGGAGGCAGCTTTTAGGGTCTGATGGGCCTGGACTCCAAGCCTGTTTTAATCACAAACTTGCTGAGCAGCAGGGGAAAGACTGCAGGGAGCCTCGATTTCTCCATCTGTGGAGAGGGTAGATTGACACCCCATGCCTGCCTCCACCCCTTGACTCTGACTATCTGTCCAGGGCCGCTTTCCCATGCTTCTCTGCTCTAGAGGTATTTACCTTCCCCAAGCTTCCAGGGTGGCTGTGATAACGCAGGTGGGTGGTTTAAGACATAAACCAGTTTACTGTTCTTGTTAGACACATTTATCTGTATGCGTGTTCTTTCTCCTTTGCCAAAACCTGTCCAGACTTGTTCCCAACTTGGAGCCAGCCTGGTTTAACTCTTACTATTCAGGCTTTAATTTACATATCATTTACATATCCTCAAAGAATTCATCTCCACCTACCCTTAACCAAGCTACCTCAAACACCTCTCTTTGAACATCTTGGGTATTTGGGTATTTCCATAAATTAGTTCCATTTCTTTACTTTTTACTTTGTGTCCTGCCCTAGGATGCCCCATCACAGTGCCTCTGACGGGTTCCTTAGGCTCTTCTGTATGATGGTTTCTCATGAAACCAATTCCCTTGTTTTTCATGACCTTGACAGCATTGGGTGTAGATTCAGTAGTTTATAAAACATTCTTTAATTTCCATTATGTCCAATATATTTATCGAACTGAAGTCATGGGTTCTCATCTCGCCTCCTCAAGGGTACTGTATGGCTGTCCGTCTGACCTGTCCATATTGAAGTGGACCTTGACCATCTGTCCAGGGCCGCTTCCCCCTTGTTTCTCTGCTATAGAGGTATTTTCCCTTCTCCACATTGTTCTCTTTAGAAATCAGTCGCCATGAGCTGAGGAGTTATGCTCCTTGAAGAGGATGCTTCAGAAGAAAAGAATTGGGAAAATTCTCCCTGGGATAATTTTCTTCTCTGTTTATTAACTAATTCATATAATTTTGAACTATTGGCTATTTGCCCCTTGTTTTAGATCTGTAACTTAAAACAATGGAGTGGGTTATCTTACTGCTCAAATTACTCACTCCAGTTTTGAACTCAGGAAACTCCTTCAGTTTAGCTCTTGTGTTCCTTTAGTATCACGATTAGTCGTGTTTGTATACGTGAGAAGGGTATGAGCGCATGTGTGTACAAGCACACATTTCAGTCCTTTTGGCAGCTATTAGATTTCCCCAGACACATCTTTTCTACTGATCCTTAAACCATAAAACCAGTAATTTCTCCTCAGAGCTCCAATTCTTCCTGTGGGGGGGGGGGTATTAAAAATACTGCATGTCACTCACTGTGCTCACTGCCACTGGGGTATCTTAGCATCAAGTAACCCACAGACATATACATACTGATGCATAGCGCTAGGTGTATTCTCTTATATGTAAAGACTTTAACATTGTTTTAATCATGTATAGGTGTACAGGTATGAACACAGGTACTCACCAAAGAGGAGATGGAGTTATAGACAGTTATGTCTCTCTATAAATCTTAGGGAAATTTATAAATAAATAATATAGATAGATAGATGCATATTTGGATCTCTTTATATAATCTATATAGATATCTCCATATATATATATAATACATACAAATTCTAAACAAAGCTCTCTCTATATATTATATATAGTTTAAATAATACATAATATAAATCAATAGATTATAAATATATATAAACTATGTATTATAGACATATATAGTATATATATGAATATATAAAGAGAGTTTTTTGTATAATTTTATATAGATGAAATCTTTCAGCGTTTGGTCTTTTACTGGTTTCTTTCACTTAGCAGTCTGTGCTTCTGTAATTGTGTCTAATAGCTCATTGCTGAGGGATAGCAGCAGCAGTTAGTGGTCTAGGAAAGCTAACCATGTGTTCTGTTCTACCTGGAGTAGTCCTTGCTCATACCTGATAGGCTTGCATCTTACTCATAGTATATTAAGGCAAAGTGTGTCAACTTAGACGGTAAGTTATTCTGCCATCTTACTTCTAGGCCATGAAATTATATCACTGAACAATTCCAAGTCTCTTGGTTCATGTTACTTACATTCTAATGAGCATCAGCAGACAGAAAATCAGCAGAGCCATTTCTTGCAGTGCTACAAGGAGAAAGAAAGAAAGTCACAACTGACCTAAGTAATCACAGGATTCTTAGTAAGTCGTGGCAGGCATCAAGACCGTGTAAGGAAGCAGGGGAAGAACCTCCCCACAAGCAGAGGCAACAGCAGGTGCAGGACCCTAACCAGAGAAAAGTACTCATGTCTGAGGGAGAGATGGGAACTGGAAAGGGCAGGCCATGAGGTTGGTTAGACAAACCATGCTAAGCCAATTGGACCTTTTCTACAGATCCTGTGAAACCACGCAGGGGTCTTAAGCTGGACAGCGGCGCTCAGACTCTAAGCAGATCTCTATGCCACCAGGGGAAAAAGACTAGAACAGACATGCCTGAAAAAGGGAGGCCAGTGGGGACCTGGCGTGGCAGTGGCCCAAACATGAGGTAATGGTGCTTTAAACTGCCACAGTATTGGAGAGAAGCGGATGGAGTTCAGCTATGTTTTTATAGATGCTCTGATGAATGAATCAGTTAGACAGATGTTAAGAACAGAAGAAAATGACCAAAGATTCCTTTCTACTGCAGAATCTTTTTTTACTGAGGCAAGGGAAGAACTGATATAGTTCAAGATGTAACAGCTCAAGGTTTTATGTTTTGTTTTGTTTGTTTTGTTTTGTTTTAAACATGTTAAGTGGAAAACATCTACTGTGGACCTCAAGCAGACAGTTAGACCTTAGAGTTGAGAGAAAGAGTTTAGAGCTGAGAGACAGCTTTGGGCATCCTTATTATACAATATTTAAAGCTATGGATCCCGACAAGATTTTATAATGAGAAGAACAGTGGTAGAAAAAAATACGTAGTAATAAGCCCTGTAACCCTAAGAGTGTTAGGTCAGAGAGTACAGGAGTCACCAGTAAGTCAGGAAGGTGAATAGAAAGTGGCCTCATCAAAACAAAGGAGACCGTTTAAGAAAGCCAACTGAATGCAGAAGAGGTGCCAGAGGTCAAGAGTGCTCGCCATTATTCCAGAAGACTTGAGTTCAATTCCCACGTCAGATAACTCACAACTGCTGTGAATCGAACTACAGAGGATCCAGTGTCTCTGGTCTCTAGGGCACACTGACTCACTCCCACGTGCATACGCGCGCGCACACACACACACACACACACACACACACACACAAAACTACAAACAAATTCATTTTAAAAGAAAGATAATCAGCACTCATTAAGACAATTAACGTCTCAAGCCAGGAGGAGGGGAGCTTGAGCTTTACAAAGGGAAACTGTGCACATCTGCAGAAAACAGTTTCCTAACCAAGGCCCACCATGGCGACAAACCAATAAAGCTAATCAAGATCCGGCAAGAATATTGGGTAAAAGAGAAACATCAAATTTGTGTCAGACAAAAAAATAACAGCACAAGAAAATACTGCTTATGGATGGCTATGCTGTAGAAATCAGGGGGACCCAGGCAAATAAGGCAGTAAACGGCCCCCTAATACATCTGCTGGCTCTCGGGCAATAGCTAGTGACAGGGGTCATGCCTGTCATGTGTCAATAGGAAAAGTGGGGCTGCAGAGTTAGCACACTGGTGAAGAGTGTGTAGTTCCCTCACAGATGACCCAAATTCAGTCCCAAGCACATCATGTTGCTCAAAATTCCTTATACCTCCAACTGCAGGGCAAGAGATCTCTTCTAGCCCTCGCACACAAGTGCAGCATACATTCACACAGACTCATACATACAAATATAAAACAAATCTTTAAAAATCAATAATATAAAAGTGAAAGAATTCAGTTAATAACTTGAGTAAAGGCATACAACTATTTTTTAAAAATAATCACAATGGAGAATTCTCCCAGAAGACTTCTTTTGTTGTTCTTGTTTTTCGAGGCATAGTTTCTCTGTGTAGCCCTGACTGTCCTGGAATTCACTCTTTAGACCAGGCTATCCTCATACTCAGAGGTCCGACTGCCTCTGCCTCCCAAGTGCTGGGATTAAAGGCGTGTGCCACAACAACTGGCTTAGAAGACATTTTTAAAGTATCAATAAAACTAAAAATTTATAGCTGGTAGTGGCAGCGCACACCTTTAATTCCAGCACTCTAGAGGTAGAGGCAGGGAGATCTCTGAGTTCTTGAGCTCAGCTTGGTCTACAGATGGAGTTCCAGGACAACCATTGCTGAATGGCAAGAAATGCTAAAAGGGGGGAAAAGAATGAAAAATATGTTCTAAAAACCCACATCTTAAATTGGGACATTTTAAAGTATAAAGACCAAAAGTAGAATTTACAAAGTTTGCCAGAAATTAAAACTAAGCCAGGGCCAGTGAGGTGTCTCCAAGGCTAAAGGTTTCCTGTGCCAGCCAACCTGAGCTCAGTCCCAAGGACACGCCTGTGACAAGGAAAGAACAAACACCTGCAAGTCATCCTCTGACCTCCACACATGCCACGAGAGGCCGCATTGCCTCTGAAGAAATGAGAATCCATCTAACGCTAGACTTAAATCACAGCACCAAAGGCAGATGGTAACAGAGAAATATTTTGAAAATGTTGAAAGAAATTATCTTGAAGCCTAGACTTTTCTATCAACAGCAACATCCTCTTACATGTAAGCATGTAATAACGTGATTTTGTGCACATACAGCCTTGCTGCAGATATCTCATTGGAAACACTCCGGAGAAAGCATCCGAGCCAGAAACACAGTCAACGAACTGGTGTTGTATAACGTAAATGAGGAACCACAGATTTATCCATTTTTAAATGCCAGCTGGAATTAAAATTCTAGATTATACGAACAAAACAAAGAAGTGGGATAGGAAGATTAAAGAAAAAAGACAATTTTATGTGTGCATGGACATGCACAAATTCTAATGAAAAAGTTAGCTAAGCAGAGTCAGTGCATACGTTCTGATGGCTGTAATGTTAAAAATTTATTTCTGTTGCTTATTACTTTACTGATAGATATAGAGACAAACACATTGAGTTAAATTAAGTTATTATTTTAAAGTCTTTCAAAGAATTGGAAATAAAAGGCAATATCTGTATCTGTATTTTTACGATTTATTTTTAGTTTATGTATATGAGAGCTTGTTTGCATGTGTGTATATGCACTGCGTGTATGGTCCAAAGGAAAGCACTGGGCCCCTGGGTCAGGAGTTGTGGACCACCACATGGGTGCTGGGAACCAAGCCAGGTCCTCAGCAAGAGTGACAGTGCTCTGAACCACTGAGCTTTCTCTCCAGCTCCCTGAAACATCCTTATCTTCCTAAAACCCTAAAATAAACATTACGTAAAATATCTGTATGTAATTTTTGGAATTTTATGAACACACCTCTTTAAAAACCTAGAGTAAAAGTACACACTTTCCCCCATCTTTTGTGCTTTAAACAGCATTTACTATACAATGTTGAAGGTTAAAAAGGAAAAAAAAATCAAAATTATCATTATTTGTTTATCACTTCTATGGAAAACACTAACAGGATCCGATATTATAGGTGTGAGCCCCAAGTCAGACTCCTTCAGTGTTAAGTCAGCACCACCAATTGGAAATACTGTAGAGCTGGGTGTGGTGGCACACACCTTTGATCCCAACACTTGGGAGGCAGATGCAGTCAGATCTCTGTGAGTTAGAGGTCAGCTTAGTCTGCATAATGAGAGTGACCCTGTTTCCAAAAAGAGAAGAAAAAGAGGAGGAGGAGAAGGAGAAGGAAGGGGAGAAGGAGCAAGAGGAGAAGGAAGAGGAAGAGGAGGAGGAGGTGGAGGAGGAAAGAGGAAAGGAAGGAAGAGGAGGAGGAAGGAGAAGGAAGAGAAAGAAGAAGAAGAAAAAGAAAAGGAAGAAGAAGAGGAGGAGGAGGAGGAAAAGAAGATGAAAATAAGTTAGAAAAGTAGACAATCAATAATGAACTGACAACATACAAAATGGGAGAAATATTGAACATATTCATGTAATAAATCTACATATATATCTAGAAATATATTTTTAAAAACTCAAAAAGTTAACCCCAAACAATATACAATCTAACCAGTTGCAGAGATAAACTAGGCATGGCAGCACACGTATGTAGTACTAGCTATGAGGAAGCTGAGGCAGGAGAACCCTAAGTTTGAGGTTAGTCTGGATTACATAATAAGCTTAAGACCAGCCTGGGCTACATAACAAGATCCTGTCACAATCAAACAAATAAGTATTTAAAGACTTGAACAGAAATTGTTCAAAAGAAATACAAATGGGCAATAAATATATTTTAAAATGCTCAACCACTTTAGCCATCAGGAAATCCAATATACACTGAGGTTCCATCTCATGTCAGTCAGCTATCAGCACAAAAACAAAGGGCTGAGGAAGACGTGGAGAAAGGAGAGCCTTTATATATGGTGGGTGTCTTAGTTCCTGTCCCATTGCTGTAAAGATTCACCATGACCAAGGCAGCTTTTATAAAAGAAAACATTAAACTGGGACCTTGCTTATAGTTGTAGAGAGTCTATTATCATCATTTTGGGAACGAGGTAAGCATGGGGCTGGAGCAGTAGCTGAGAGGGAGGTAGGAAGAGAGGGAGAGAGAAAGAGAGAGAGAGAGAGAGAGAGAGAGACAGAGACAGAGACAGAGAGAGACAGAGAGAGACAGAGAGAGACAGAGAGGGACAGAGGGGGAAAGGGCATGGAGGGAGGGGGAGGGAGAGACTGAGCACACCTGAGAGAGGGTATGGGCTTTTGAAACCTCAAAGTCCACTCCCAGTAAAACACCTCCAAGGAGCACACAGCTCCTAATCCTTTTCAAACAGTTCTGCTCCCTCGTAACTAAGCATTCAAATATATGAGCCTATGAGGGCTTTTCTATTCAAACCACCACAAAGTGTAGGAAGGCAAATTATTCTAGCTATTATGGAAATCAGTATGGATCGGGCTTAAAAACTTAAAAACAGACCTAACATGATCTAGCAACACCTTCCTTGGCTTATACTTGAAGGAAGTGTCTTCATACCATTGAGAAAACTGCATATACTCACTTAATTTTGGTGCTAGTCACAACAGTTAAGAGAGAGAATCAACCTAGAGGTCTCTTAACAAAGAAATGGATAAAGAAGTAGAAAATATAAATAAAATGGAGTAGTTTGAGGCCATAATGAGGAATGGAACCATGTAGTTGGTAGGACAATGAGTACAACCGTTAAGTGAACTAAGCTAGACATGTTTTATGTCATGTGTGACATAAAACACATTAAAATGGTGACCAGAATAAGGCGTCCTTGTAATCTTAGCACTTTGGAGGCTGAAGCAGGAAGATGACCATGACTCAAAGCCACTCTAAGCTAAGTGATAAGTTCCATGACATCCTGGGCTGCATCACAAGATCCTGTTTCAAAAAAAAAAAAGACATGGAGAAATTGAATAGGTCAGATGATGATGATTATGATGATGATGAAATTATAGATGGTTTAAAAACAAAACAATGACCTAGCAAAATACAAGCCCTTCTATGAAACCATAGCAGTCTCTTAGAGAAACCCATAAGACTATGGTATTCTTGGATGCATCAATTCCATAACAAGAATTTCATACAACACCACGTGGCAGAAGCTATGCACAGGGATACTGCTTGCCGGGTTCTGAATAATTATAAAATGTTAAAAATAAGGTAGCAACCCAACCAGCAGCAGTTGACTCATGGCTTGTGGAAGTGACAGAGGACACAATAGTTTATTCTCTTTGCTAATTTTCTCATGCCAACTTAAGGAAGGCTTATTTCAGCTCAAGTTTGGGGTTACAGTCTATCATGGCAGGGAAAGCGAGGCAGCAGGAGCAGGGGCCGGATGGTCACCTTGCATCCACAGTCAGGAAGCAGAGATACAAACAGTGAGCTGCTACACAGCCTCACCCCAAAGGATGGCTCCCCCCACACTCAGGATGATTCAGTCTCCATTAAACACTCTCTCACACACCCAGAGATGTGTCTCCTGGGTGACTCCAAGTCCATCCAGTTGACACTCAGTGTGAACCATCATACCACTGAAAGTTAAGTTCTATCAAAAGTGCCCTAAACAATAAAAATATTCTAAAGACACTTGGAGAAAGAAAGCACATTAGAAGATTCTGAAATACCGAACTGCAAAGAAAAAAAATAGGAGTCTAAAAGAATATATACCAAAACATTAAAATATTTCTGTTACAGAAGGGACCTTATAAATGATTTTAATTTTGACTTCATTCTTTCCACCACTGCAAATTTGCTACGTGAACATATACTTGTTTTATTATAAAAATGTGTAATACATTAATTTTATAAATTATATTGGAGAAATGGAAATTAAATTTATTGTCTCCTTCCTCCAACGTATTCATATTTAAATGTATTCAAGGAAGACGTTGTATGAGGAAGCATTAATAATTTATACACAGTGAGCCTGGTGAAGTGTAAGGATTTCACCGGGCTTCTATTTTTATTCCAGTCCTCTAATTGGCACAGGTGTTCTAGCTGGAACCAGCAGCCCTGAACTCCAACTATGGATCCAACGGCCCAAACTCTAGGATTTGCTCAAGCAAGCTGAGTTGCTCATCATTGTGATTTTACTGGGAAGATGGTGCTGGGAACACTGGATTTCCATGTGTCGAGGACATAAATGCATACTTAATTCAGTCTGGCGCGTTCAGTGTAGTTATCAGGAAGTTACTGGTGGGAGGGTAGGTGAGTCTATCCTTATTCTTCATCCACTCACCCATTCCTTCGTCTACACTATGGTTTTTATTTTTACAATTATGTATTAATCCCATATAAAATGTCACATGGGAGGCTAATTACTTGGAGACGGTGAAAAACAAAGAAAATACAATCCCCAGTCCATGGAAGTTTTGAATATGTATGTATGTATGTATGGATGGATGGGTGGATGGATGTATGGATGGATATATGTATATATGTGTGCACGTGTATTTATACAAATATGCACATGTACACATAATTGGCCCTCTACCCTCTATACCCAAGAGTGTCCCAACAGCAGATTCAACAAATGTGGGTAGAAGTCACTAAAAGTTTAAGAAATGATTTTTAAAAGTAAGGGCTGGGGATGTATCTCAGTCAGCAGAGTGAGTGACTGGCATGGATGAAGTCCTGGGTTCAGTTTCCAATACCAAGTAAACAGGTACATGCCTGTAATCCCAGCACTTGGGAGGAAGAGACATGGGTATCAGAAACTCCAGGTCAGCTTCCACTACCTAGTGGGTCTGAGGCTGGTACGGGTCATGTGAGATTGTCTAAATATAAATATGTAAAGAATATAACAACTATTCACATAGTATTAGATGGTATGAATAATCAAGAGGTAATGTCTAGTATCTGTGAACATATAGGGGAGGCATGTGAAAATATTGAAAACCATCTTATGCAAGAGACTTGAACACCTGCAAGTTTTCGTGTCCTTGTGAAGAGACCTGCAACCAAGCCCCTGGGGACACAGGGCACAGCTGTAAGGGACTAGTTGCACTCAGGTGAGAGGTGATACTGTGTGGCCTGAGGATAAAAGCATGACAGCAGTCTGTCTCTCTGTGTGACAGCTGGAGAGAGTGACACTGTTTCAGATCTTGCCTTTCTTCATCCCCGCATTCCCATTCCTGAATTTCTCCATCAACGATCCCCATTTCCTCATCCATGCAATCTGGCTTTTTCCCCCTGTAAATTGTTTAACATATGTCTTTAATATGAAGGAAAACTTTCCTTTTATAATCCTTTAAAACACAATTTACCACTTACATATTCTGGGATTTATAAAGTCTAGAGGAGTAAAATATATAATGACATATCAAAAGAGGACACTGGCACATTTAACACATTTAACAACCTCTATTTTAAGAATTTTGGGAATTCCAGCATCTTGGCCCCATTCACTCGTTTTCTATGTCTTTGAGTTGCAGGCCCAGCCAGTTGCCAGTTTCTATAATGTTTTGCTATGTGTTGAACACTGGGTTTAAAAGAGCAACAGGGAACAAAGGAAATGAGAGGCATAAGCTGGGGAGAGGCTGGGCGGCTCGACACGAACAGGAAGAAAATTCCTTGGGAGCAGGGCAGGCTGTGTGTACGCTTCTCTAGAAGGCATTGGGGTTTGAATGTGAGGGATCCAGGGAGACTGGACTCTGACTGATCTGAAGCCTCCACTTCCTGGTCCCAGCCTCCCTTTGTACAGTCTTGTCTCCATGGACACCACTATGCCTCTCTCCCTGTGATGGACTGTATTCTTTCAAACATGAGCCAAAATAAATTCTTCCTCCATTAAGTGACTTCTGTCACATACTTGATCACAGAGGAGAAAAGTAGCTCAGACAGAGTCTTTATAATAACTCCTTATAGAGGTACAGTCAAATCTTAAAGAGAGACAACTGTGGGCATAATAAGAATTCATGCTCAGGCTGGGCTGATGGCTCAGTTGGTAAAGCTCATTGGCTAACCAGACTACCTAGCCAAAAAGATGATCCCAGGTTCAGTAAGAGATACTACCTGAAAAAGTAATTTGGAGGGTGATCTGGAAAGATATCAGAACATCCTGGACTTCTGGCCCTCCACAAGTATGACATACAGATCACATACATTTCTATACATATGTGCACATACCCACATGAATATGTACATATACCCCCACACATACATACTCACACACACTCATATACACTCACACAGACAAAGGCACACACAGAGACACTCTCACACCCATACACACACACACACACACACTGAGGAGCATGAGATAATCGTAGAGTTAATGAATTGCGAGGTGTTATGATTTGAATGTCTTGCCCCCACATGCTCATGTGGACAGCTTGGCTCCAGAAGAATGAAGCTATTCTTCTGTATTCACTGGCAATGCAGAAGGACTGGCTAGCTCGAGGAAGCCAGTGACTGGAAACATGTCCTTCAGACCATATCTTTGCCTTATCCTCTTCTTGACTCTCTTTCCTGATTGTCAAGAGGTGAATGGCCTCAGGCCCACAGCAATGGAACCAACCTCCCATGAATCAAATACTTTGAGACAATGAGCCCAGATAAACCACTCTTCCTTTAAGCTGTTTTGATTTCTTTCTTTTTTATTATTATTATTTTATGTAATGAATGTTTTGTCTGCATGTATGTCTGCACCACATGCGTTCATTGCCTGAGAAAGCAAGAAGAGGCTCAGATCCTCTGGGACTGGAATTACTGGAGATGGTTGTGAATAGCCATGTGGGTGCTAGGAATTGAAGCCAAGTCTCTGCAAGAGCAGCCAGTGTGCTTAACCACTGAATTAATCTCTCCAGCCACCTTTAAGCTATTTTAAGAGATATTTGTCATAGAGAAAGAAAAAGGGAGTGACAAGAGAGCTTGAAAATACTTCCCCTATTCTAATGTAGAAGCATATTGTGTCCTATCTCAAGCATGAATGAGAGCAATTCTTTGTGATGTCACCCTTCAGTGACCATTGAAGGACAGGAACAGGTCAGTGAATGGGTTAAACGCAGGTAGAGAGCAGAGATCAGTAGGTAGAGCTCTTGCAAGCTAAGGTAAGGGATGACTCTGTACACGGGACATTATGTTCTAACTCATTGCATGGGGTGCTATGTTCAAACTACAGCAACCAGCAGAGCTCAGTTCTAAGATCCGGCCCCAGAGCTGAACAACTTGCAGGGCAGAGAAGCATGCCTTCCACGCCTGCCTGGTGTCAGGCTTTCCCTGTGATTCCACTGACTGGCCTAGCAGGGAACACTGAAGACCCATGAGCTCAACTGTTAACTGATGCCTGTTTGGTTTTATGCACATTGTACTGGGCCAGAAGTGGAATAGGCATCCAGAGACAGGTGATGATACTTACCATGCAACCATCAAACCCCTCACACACTGAAATGTTGGATTTATGGTCCTATGGCTCAGCAACAATCAAGCAATGCAAATATGTTATTAATATCAAAACAAACCAAGACAAAAGCTGTCAGGATGAGGTGGGAAAGAAACAGGGATGTTTTAAGACGCTGCCAATGTTTTAAGACTTTGAAATCTAAAATTTTGCTCTTTTTACAGGTCCAACAGTCAATCCATCAGGAACCAAAATAATTTGAGCTTCCAGCTTCCCGATGAGGATCCTTCTAGAAGCTCTGGGTGGGCATTTTCACCATATCACTTACTGCTTGTCTCGTGGCATTTAAACTGGTAACATAAAACCCAGGGAAGGGGGCCGGTTTTTAATATCCAAACCACCAAGTCTAAATCTGGGTTTGTGAGCCTCCAAGGCTTCATTAAAGGGGAGGATAATATCAGCTTAGACTTCACCTCAACCCATGAGACATCTGAATTCTGATTTATGATCTAGGCTGGACCAGCATAAGCAAGCAAGAAGTTTCATGTTCTGTTGCTTTTCAAAAGTGTAAAGTAATAGTAAAAGAACCAAACTTTGCTCAGTTGCTGATGGGATGGCCCATGGGGTCATGGGGGTAGCTGGAGGTCAAAGGAAGAGTTCAAAACAAGCTATTTCTTATTCTCAAATTTGTCACTGCATGACTAAGTGAACGCGTTTAGATTCCGCAGACTTTCTGAGAGTTTCAGGCAACAAAGAACAATGCTCTCTGCATTCTGAGGACCTGCTTTATGTCTCCTCAATGGAGGGGTGCCAGAGGCCAAGGGGAAATGCCTGCCTTAAAGCAGGGAACAGGATACAGTAATGAGAGAAAGTACGTGGGATGTGTTCTGCAAGCTCCTTGGAGGTGACAATCTCTTCCAACTCCGTTCAGTTTTTAAAGGGTCATTTTTAAAGTTCTGTTGGAAGGGAAAGTTGGGGAGAAACTAGTAAGTGGACTGTCCTGGGTAAGAGTCAACATGCTTAAAGGTAAACAATATCTTACAGTATAGAAAGTATTTTCATACACTTGTTATCAAGCACCGAGGAAACAAGTTGGTTTGGGGGCTCATTGACTACTCACACTAACCTAGTTTGCAAGTCTCAGGTCTCCAGGAGCAACTTTATCTCAAAGAGTAAGAGGGAGAGACAGTTCAGCTATTAAGAACATGTATGCAACCATGAGGATGAATGTTCAGATCCCAGCCCATTCAGAACATGCCAGACATCCCACGAATTCATGTCACTACAGTTCCAAGTGATTTGATGCCCTATTTGGTTTCCATAGGCAGCATGTACAGGCCCACACACTTGCGCATACATTCATGCCTATATTTCCTTGATGTACTTAAGTCCAAATTTTGGAGGAGGGGTTCTGAGTAGCCCTAGCTATCCTGGACCAGGCTGGCCTTGAACTCAGAGATTCACCAGTGCTGGGATTAAAGGGGTGCACCACCGCTGGTCTACAAGTCAGAATTTTTATGCCATTCTGACAGGTAGGACCTACTTTTTATTTCACCGATGTGGTAATGGGGCCTGTGGAGATGATGTACTCAGCCTGGATCCCACACACCAATCAATTTTTTTTTTTTGAGCAGTAGCTTTCAGTGAAGTGCCTTGGGTTAAGGGTCCTATGGACTCTGTAAGGTCAACGAAGGTGAGGTGTCCTACATCAGCCTTGTCCCTTAGACATCACTTTCCCCTTCTTGAGGACAGATTATGGGGATTCCCTTATATAGTATTCAATCCAATTCAATTTCTGAATGGGCACATGCAGCAAAAGGAAATCTTTACCACGTTAGGTACCTCTCGTTATCAAGATGGCCTTCCAGCCTGGGGCTCCCAAAGCACTTAAAACGATGTGGCCCCACCATTTTCTACTGTTAAGAACTATCTTGGGACCAGGTCTAGCTGAAACCTCCATTTGTACAAAGAACCATGAAAAGTTTATTTTGCTGGCAGTGCACATGACTTTGCAAACAAGTAGGCTTTTTTATTTTTCAGGTCAATTAGACTTGTGTTCAATAGAATCGCACCACAGATGAGAGGGCTGGGAACGGACATTATTGATTACATGTTGGTGACACCTGGGGAGAGCCTCTCCTTGTTGAACTTGATTAAAAATCATTTCCAAATCTGAATTTCCACAGAGCTACATCATTTTCCACCATCCCCATTCCATCCCTCTCTCCTCCCCATCCGCCACCCTTCTAATCTTGCTGAAGATGTTTTGCAAATGGTAGCGTATTTAATTCAAAAACTGCCTGTGCCAGGGAAGAACCAGGCACCACTACAGAAAGTGATAAGTGGTTTTTTTTTTCTTTTTTCTTGTGAAGTGAAAGGAAAAAAAATAACTTTACTAACATTGTGGCAAGAAGAAGTCTTCAATCTAAGTGTTATTTTTCAGTATGTTAAACCTAGTTGGGTTTCTTATTTCACAGAAGTTACTTGACCTCCCAGAGCCTCCTTTTCTCAGCTCTAAGATGGAGATAATGATGTTTGTCTCATTCAGCCCTGTACCAAATGAGGCTGGCCTCTCTTGTTAGTAAGACAACAGTCTCACAACCACAGATAGAATAATACCCCAGCTACCCAGATCAGATTCATAGAACTTAATTATTGAACAAATTTGAGCTTACAATACCCCCAAATTCTATACATTTTACAGAAAACATGTAGACATAAGAATTTTAAAAAAAAAAGCGTTGTAGGTTTGGTTGTGTTGCAAGGAAACTAATAGACATGTCTGTAACAATGACCTAGCTTTATCAGTCTCTGACATAAAACCTCAAGTAGTCAGGGTCAGAACTTAAAAGGCTAAGACAGAACAATGGGGAGTTTTAGCATAGCTTGGGCACCTTACAGGGCTCAAAGCTAACCTGGGCTCTATAGAGAGACTCTGTCTCAGAACAAGGAAGGAAACAAAAACACCACTGAAACCAAAAGCAAACAAAATATTCAAATGTATAAACAGAAGATCTGTGTCAGGATCCTGACTGTCTCTCTGTGTAACCCCAAGGACTTAATTCAAGTCTCTGCCTGGTCTCCTCATCTGGCAAATATACAAGGTGATTCGTTCCTTAAAGGGAAAGCCTCAGTTTCACACCAAGTCAACACAAGGCTGGGGTCATTTTTATTCATAATTGTCATTGCTGGGAGGGAGGCTTATTTTACTCATCAAAAATCACAGGAAAAAGACAGCATACGTTAAAGCAATCCCGGCTCCTCTCAAAAATAACAAGTGCTCCCTCAGACCTTTTACACTCATGAAAACTGGGTTGTTTCCACAGGTACCTTATCCCAAAATGCCCCATTATGTCCTTGCATTGATCATTTATGACTGTCAAGTTCATACCACTGGATTACACTACAGGAATGACAGAAGACACACCAGAATTTAACATATATTCCGTTTGAGGCACTTCATTAATTATATTAGCATATGTCAATTATGTCTGCTGCTGCTTCTGAACCTTATGAAGGAGAGATAAACTAGACTGCCATGTGCAACACCCAAGGAAACTGAGGCACACAAACATTAAATGGTTTGCTTGACAGTAAAGCAAAGCTTGGTCTCAGACCAGGCAGTGCAGGCTGCAACAGCCACTCTTCCATTCACCCACTAAGGAGACTTCCCACAGGATCACAGAGGACAGCCAATCTGTATAAGATTACTTTTTCTTTGTGGAGTGTTAGGTCAAACAAAGATGTGAATGTTCTAATAAGAATGATGCTAAGCTCCCTAGTTTACTAGTTCCCTGTTAGTATCTTCCAAGGCCTTGAGAAAGGGAATGACGATCAGAGTATCACCTAGTTGACTGAGAGAAGTACCCTGAGATGCATGGGACAAACAGTGATTTTTGTTGAATAAATCATCTGGAAAAATGCTGCCTTTTCCTCCCTTCCTTTCTAACTTCCTCACTTCCTTCCTTCCTCTCTAAATTACTTCCTCTCTCCTTCCTAACCTTCCCCTTTCCTAATTTACTTCCTTATGACTTCCTCCCTCCCTTCCTAACTCCTTTCTTTGCTGATCTCTTTTCTCTCTTCCTAATTCTCTCCCTTCTTTCTATCCTAACTCCCTTCCCTCCCCTTCCCTTGTCTCTTCCTTCTTTCCTTCTTCCTTCTCCTCTCTCCTTCTCTCCTTCACTTTTTCTCTCTTCATCCCTCACTGGCTCTCTCTCTCTCTCATATCTTCCTTCCTTCTTTCCCTGTTTAAATGGCACCCTAAAGCTAACTCAGGTACATACTTTACATGTTATGACAACACGGTCCTATTGACCTGGAGGACGGGACTCTGCTTTCTGAAGCAGCCACACTGAGTGGTCTACTGAGGGAGACTGATGCCTTCTGCCCAGCATGGCGCCTGGCTTGTTCTGTAAACATCTGCACACATGTGCACATATCAGATGAGGGTCAGACATGTCCTTCACAGTACAACTCTGCCCAGAAGGTGTAAGAGAAAGAGCATTTATGAGAAGCATGTAGAATCCTCTCATTTAATTGGTTACACCTACCAAAGAAATCCTACAAGATAAGGACTCTTGGTCTCATTTTGCGTTTTATACAAAAGGCACTAAACTCCCTTTTTAAAAGTCTCAATAAGGGTTGGAGAGAAGGCTCAGCGGTTAAGAGCACTGAGGTCTTGAGTTCAATTCCCAGCTAACATGTGATGGCTTACAACCATCTTTAAGGGGATCCCATGCCCTCTTCTGGTGTGTCTGAGACAGTGACAGTATACATATATACATAAAATAGATAAATCTTTTAAAAAAATAGTCTCAATAAATAGAACTAAATTGAATTTTATCTTTGGATGATTTAAAATGAAAACATTTCTCATTTATAATTACTATTACCTGGAATACTGGTTGCCTTTCCTGTCACCCTGAAAAAAAATCCCTGACCAAAGTAAACCCGAGGGAGAAAATACTGACTTGAGACTCACGGCTTCAGAAGGTTGAGTCCATTATGGCGGAGAAAGTAGTCTGAAGAGGGAGGCTCAGTCCACAGAGCGGGAGGTTGAGACAGCTACAGATCACACAGCTTGGATGAGGAGGCCGAGAGCACAGGCCAGAACCAGAGGCCAGGATAGCCATCAAAGGCCCGCCGGTTCCTCATCCAGGCTAAACTGTCTCCCGTGACGGCCTCACCAACAGAGGATCACATGTGGAAACAGGAGGCCTGTGAGGACCTCTCACCTTAAGCCACAGCACCTGTCACAGGCCTGCCACGGACATATGGCCTCTGTTCTCCCAATTGAACCACAGGTAAGGCCATTCCCTCCACCTTTCATCCTCCAAAGGTTAGGTTTAGGCAGGCCAAGCAATATTTTTAAAGCTATACACCTAGTAAGAACTGGAGACCCTGTTTTAACCCAGGTCTCTAGCACTCCAAAGCCACGACTCTCAGGGCTCTGTGACATGTACTGGCAGAGAGCAACCAAACCGGGCGTAAACCGTATGGACCAGGAGTGGGTGTGAACGTTTCCATAGTACAGCTGTGATGGTTGAGACACAGACAAACTAAACAGGGAGACAGGCGCCTCTCTGAAGTTAAAAGAAAAACAACAACAACAACAAAAACAAAAAAATCAGGAACAAAAGAACCCGCAGAGGACCTAGAGTCAATGACACTGAAGAACCCCAAATGAGAAAGGTATTTCTGGATGTAATTTTGAAGCGACGTCTTTAAAGCAAATGAAGAAAAGGAGTTATGAACAGAATTACAGTGTAGGAAAGCCAGCAGACCATGGCCACATCTGCCTCGGTTTGCCCACCCCTGTGTGTTGCCATTCACAGACCGGGCTTCTGGGTTTCCGACAGACTTGAACGATGGGACGCTGAGGGAGGCGAGGTAGAATCCCTAAAGCCGCTGCTAGCCTTGAGACTGATGCAACACTATTTTTGTGAGAGAAATCAGATGAACGGAAGCAAAGCAATACAGAAGCGTGGGGCAGGTGGCAGGAAAGATGTCCGAATGACGGGGAGGAGGAAATGTGTAAAGTGCATCTGTACGTACATATGGCTGACACTGGAGTTGGATTAGAAATTACTCAGAAGCTAATTAGTGCTGGGAGAGAATCCCTTTGTCACTGGCTAGATCTAAGCACTTTATCTCCGTGAACAATGGGGGCCGGGCTGCACTGCCTTAGGCTAGTGAGTAATGGCCTCGGCCATCTGGGACTGTTCTCCGGGACCTGAACCCATGGGGAGCCTCTCGGATGGTACTAGCACCCCCATGGAAACTCCTCTGCTGCCCCCAGGCCCCTGCCAGGCAGGAGCCGGTGATCTTAGCACAAGGAACAAGATGTCCGGGAAAGATCCTGAAGTTCTTTCCTTATCTTAGGCCTTCCCTCCTTGGTCTTGCCCTTTCTTATTTTTCCTTCCTTTATTTTTAAAGCTGTGAAACAGTAACGGATACTACACTGCTGGTCTTTGAAGGAGGAAGAGAAGAAGAGTATTGCAGGGTGGAGCTGCTTATGACTGAGCTGAGCGAAGAAAGGCCAAGCAGCCGCCGAGGAGAAAGACAGCGAGAGAGGGGCAGACCTTGGGTTTGGCTCAAGGAGGTTTAAGTCCACAGTGGGTGGGTCCCATTGTTTTCAGGCAAATAGTGAGGGAGAATATCGTGCTTGAAGTATGGGGGTGGGGTGGGGCTGACACGTGACATAACACAGACTGTTCATCTCAAGGTCACTAGGAAGGAAAGAACGGAAGAAGGAAAGAGCACAATCCCATAATCCCCTTCCAAGATATTCCCTCCCCTCTGCCCCCATAAGTTTCCTTCTGTTGCAGGATTTCCCGTCCAATCACATTAGGGCAGTGGAAGGCCTGTGATTGGACTAGAAAAGGGAGGCAGAGCTAGGAGTTGGTGGGGGAGAGAGGTCTCAGGAGAAGGGAGAAGAAGCAAGATGGCTACAGACGTGGACCTGCGTGGCATTCACTAGCCACAAATAGCTATGTTTTTATAAGGTTGGAAATATTGGGATAAAGCTTTTAGTATTATCAATTGGCTCTAAAATTATTGCATTGACATCTTGTAGATTATGATATTATTTATGCATAAATCTGATTGGTAAATTAAGCTTTAAGAGTTTTGATTTACTTGGTTACTGGAATGTGGGTCTGGCGATTACAGGGGTTTATGGCAGAGAGAGAACACACTGGGATACTGTGAGAGCTAGCTAGGAGAGAATAGCTCAGTGCCGAGAACACGCCGAGGGGTCCAGGAAGGGCAGAAGAGTTGGCAGGATCTTTTTTAATATTTCTTGCTACATCCTTCCTCTCACTAGGCCCCATCCTTTAGCGACTCAACCTCTACCTGCCTCAATAGTACCATGGATGGGTGGCACATGGACCCTCAGGGGCACGCAATCAAAGCCTAGAGAACAGCCGAACAGCCAGCATTCACTTGGCACCTCCTCCGTTCTGTGAACTCCTTTGTACACATTAACCATCATTCTCCCAACAGTGCTGCTGTGTGAGTCATGCCCTGTTTAACTCTCACTTCAAAGGTCAAGTATAACGACCCCTAGCTCTATAACCTGCAAGAATGAAGTTGTATTCTTCACATCAAGAATCCTGGAACTGATTTTCCTGGTCAATGTGGTTTCTATTTGTCTTCTAAACATTTATTCTTATACTCCCAGAAAACTGTAACTTTCACTTCTCTTCAAAGAAGCCTCCTTTTGCCATAGGCAATGAGCCACAGAAATCTACAGCTGGTCAAATGCAGAGCTTTAGCTACCGTGAGGTCCCCAGTCCCAGTTGGTATTTCTACAATACAGCTCCTGCATCTATGTCTCAGAGAATATCAACCAAGAGAGGATGAAAAGATTATAGGATCCAAAGGACCAAGACACTTTCAGACTGTGTCTTTTGTATTTGATAGAGATGCTTCACCCATGAAATCCCAACAATACGGTTGCCTAAATAAGACCTGGAGAATGACCATGCCCATTAGTGTACCTCATGGATGAGGAAAATTTCATAAGGACCTCCCATAGATGAAGAGCTGCAGTCAGTAATACCTAAACGATGGAGAACACATTTTTCCCAGGGATAATAGGTTCTCCAGTCCCAACGGGTCATGCCTCCACACAGGTACTTAGTAACAACCCTAACTGGATTTAGTAGGATATCTCTATGTCTAATACCTACCTATAGATAGCTATACTGTCTTTGTATCTATAGGTATACACAGAAACCTGAGAATCATGAAGCTTGATACCCACTAGCCTAGCTCCAGACTCTGTGAGAGATCCTGGAGTGAAGTTGTCTCCCTTTGGCTGCTGCATCGGAGGCATAGGCATGCACATCTGTACACTTGCGATACAGATACACACACACACATAATTCTAGAAGAAGAGGAAATGATTCTGAGAGGGAGCATGAGGGTTAGGAAAGTGGGAAGGAATGTAATGATATAAATACTGTGTACTTATATATAAAATTCTCAAAAAATTTCAAATTACACATAAAAAAATTCTGTGATTAGAAAGATAGCTTAGCAGGTGAGGGAGCAAACTTGCTGGGCAAGCATGAGGACCTGAGCTCAAATCCCCACCACCCATACAAGAAAAGAAACAGGCATGGGCACATATGCTGTATCTCCAGCACTGTGTGGGACAGAGACACAAGGATCATTGAGACTTGATAGCCTCTAGCCCAGCTCCAGGCTCTGTGAGAGGTCCCAGGATGGGGATGTCTCTCTCTCGCTGCTACTCAGAGGTCATAAGCAGACACTGCACACTTGCATGTGCATGTACCACACACATACACGCACACACACACACACACACACACACACACACACACACATATACACACATAGAGAATTCCTTTTATATTTTAAGAGATATTTTAGAAGAAATTAATATGTGGGAAAAGGCTTTATTATTTTATTTAATTTTAATTGTGTATATAATATAGAATTTAAAATAGTACCTCAAGGCTTCAAATGAAACCTAATTCCTCTCCCTTAAGACATCCCCAATTCCAACACCCCACAAGCAGCTACTCCCAATTATTTTGTTGTTGCAGTTGTTCTCCAGCCTTGTATTTCAAAATGAAAAGTCTGCGTAGCTCTTCTCAGCTTTTCAGTTTCCTGGGCTTCCAAATTTGGAATGTAAAGATTTATCTCTTTATGCACATTTTAAACATATAATGATTAAGCAATATTCAGTTGAATCAATATTTCCTGCTTTTAATTTGAATCCTGAAAATATTACTCACCATGTCAAGTAGAATGGTCACATTCTACTTCCTGTCACAGTGCTCCTCCTCACATCCTACTTCCTGTCACAGTGCTCCTCCTCACATCCTACTTCCTGTCACAGTGCTCCTCCTCACATCCTACTTCCTGGCACAGTGCTCCTCCTCACATTCTACTTCCTGGCACAGTGCTCCTCCTCACATCCTACTTCCTGGCACAGTGCTCCTCCTCACATCCTACTTCCTGGCACAGTGCTCCTCCTCACATTCTACTTCCTGGTGCAGTGCTCCTCCTCACATCCTACTTCCTGTCACAGTGCTCCTCCTCACATCCTACTTCCTGGCACAGTGCTCCTCCTCACATTCTACTTCCTGGCACAGTGCTCCTCCTCACATCCTACTTCCTGGCGCAGTGCTCCTCCTCACATCCTACTTCCTGGCACAGTGCTCCTCCTCACATTCCACTTCCTGGCGCAGTGCTCCTCCTCACATCCTACTTCCTGACACAGTGCTCCTCCTCACATTCTACTTCCTGGCGCAGTGCTCCTCCTCACATCCTACTTCCTGGCGCAGTGCTCCTCCTCACATTCTACTTCTGTCACAGTGCTCCTCTCCAGAGTTCATGTTCCATTGGATTTTTCCAGGTTTCCATGAATCACTCACAAATTAAGCTCCTATTTCCCACTAGACTTATGAATGTCCACTTAATATAATCAAACTTATCCATTATGCTCATTATTTCATTTTTCATGAAAATACCCTACTTAATGTAATATATTTTATTAGTCCTTTGAGAATTCATGCATTTATGTAATGTATTTTGATCATATTCACACACACACACACACACACACACACACACACATACTTCTTACCCAACTCTTCCCAGATCCACTTCCACCCACTTCTCCCAAGTTCATCTCCTCCATTTCTTTTTTAATAACCTTTGGGAAACTTCTTGATACTCTGCCACTTCCTGCTTCTCTCTAGAAAGACTTCCTTCTAGATATCTTCCCCACATAACCCTCTTCACCCTAATACCAAGGCCTCCTCAGCTCCTCCCTGGACCATGCAGTCTTTGTTATTTATCCTCTCTCCTGGGTCTAGAACCCAAGTGGCTTCCTGAGATTGTCTGGAACATATGAAACATTGGAACATATGGAACATTGTCTCTGAAAATGCACTTTCTCTAGTTTGTGTTTTCTCTAGACAAAATAAGTAATCAAGAATGAGTATGAAGTCCAGGGTACAAATAACTTTACCTCAAAAAAACTTGAGACAGGTTTATGCCTTTCTGATGGTTTTTTCAGAGATTTTCCTAATCTTGTATTTCTAATGTTTAATCAACATTCATTATTTCTATTATCTTATTTTAATTCCCAACAGTTGTGTTTTAATGTCAACACACACACACACACACTTAATGTAGTCCCAGGTTTAGCAAACTACGTTGCAGTAATTATGTTTTCACATTTTCTTGTGGTTTCTCAGCTTCCTCTGAGCTACATTCTTTCTGTTTATTGATATCTTTTCCATGTGGTTTTTGTTGGTGGTGGTGATGGTGGGATTGGTGATGTTTTTTTGTTTGTTTTTTGTTTTTGTTTTGTTTTTTGTTTTTCGAGACAGGGTTTCTCTGTGTAGCCCTGTCTGTCCTGGAACTCACTCTGTAGACCAGGCTGGACTCGAACTCAGAAATCTGCCTGCTTCTGACTCCCAAGTGTTGAGATTAAAGGCGTGTGCCACCACTGCCCAGCTGGTAGTTTTTATTTATTAGATTGATTGGTTGGTTTTTGTTTTTTTGTTCGGCTGGTTTTAGGTTTTGTTTTTTTGTTGTTTTGTGTTTTTGTTTTTGCTTTTGTTTTGTTTTGTGACAGGGTTTGTCTGTATAGCCCTAGGTGTCCTGGAATCACACTGTAGATCAGGCTGACCTTCAATTCTTAGAGATCCCGACTGCCTCTGTTCCCAAATGCTAGAATTAAAGGCAAGTGCCACCACCACCTAGCTTCCATATTGGTTGTAATGTGTTTATTATCATTTTAATTAGACTTTCAGAGGAGGCTGGGTGAGATAAACTAAGTGTGTTCAGTTTGCCTTGCTTAATCAGTGGTAGCATTTCATATCTGTGAGAAAAACCTCTATTATTTAATTAGTAGCATGGAAATGAGAGGAAAACAAATTTGGATGTCTGTGTACCAATTATCAAAAATGAATATTTCAACTTGAAAAACTAAAAGATGCATAATTATGTTAATTCAATCTTTTGATTGAGAACACGTTTTTAAGGATGCTATATAATACAAAACACATGAAGGGAAGATACTATCTCAATGACAAAATAAAGCAGCTTATAATGAATGACAAAAATAAAATGGATTGTAAGCGGTTACACATTTGTTTCTAATAAATATGATCAACATAGGAATAGCAAACTTGAAACACAAGAAACTTCAATGAATGGCACAGAAGAACCAGGTTTTAAAGTAGGCAAAAGACACGAGACAGTGGATCACGGAAAGATATGTAAATAACAAATAAAATGATTACAAATATTATAACTGGTACTTTCTGATTAACACTGCATAGTTTTTTTTCCTAAGGGCTGGTATTTTGTTTTCCTTAAGGTTAATATCAATAGCTGACACAACACAGGATAGTGATTATTTTCTGGTCAATGTTTTTAGCTCATCTTCCTACAGAGCAAAATGCTAATCTGTCTAGTAATGGCATGGCAACTTAGCATGACAATCTATTGAATTTTAAATGTTTAATATACCCAATAATAAAAAATCAATTTCTAGAATTTTTTGTTTAGGAAATTATATGTGTACAAATTATATGTGTTTTTCATTACAAAATTATTGGGGTTATTGTTTCATTCATACTCCATCCCAATTGCAGACCCACCACCCTTCTCTCCTCCCGGTCCCACACCCACAAATCCCTCCCCCCACTATACCCCGCCCCCTTCAGAGAAGGGGAAACCTCCCTTGGGTGCCACCCCCCAAAATTATTATTTTTAATAACGATTTTTATGTGCATTGGTATTTTATGTGCAAGTATATCTGTATTAGGGTATCAGTTCCTTGGAACTGAAGTTACAGACAGTTGTGAGCTACCATGAGAGTGCTGGGAATTGAACCCAGGTACTCTGGAAGAGCAATTAGTACTCTTAATAGCTGAGCCGTCTCTCCGGGCCCATCATTAGAAAATTATAAATGGAAATGTTTATAAAAATAAAACAATCTTTTTCTTTCATTCGTTCCTTATTTATTTATTTCGAGGTGGTATGACTCAGGGCCTTATGCCTAAGATTCCTTTTCCTTCCCCTCCCCTCCCCTCCCCTCTCTTCCCCTTCCCTCCCCTTCTCTTCCCTTCCCTTCTTAGAATCTCATCTCTTAAGATTTCTAAGATCCCTAAGATACATTCCCAGCCTACTAGTCTTTAGTCTTTTAAGAACAATGTTGTAATTGAACACTTTTTGCCATAGGAAAATATTGGTTATATAGTACTAATGAAACTAATAGAACTATTTTTTTTTCCTATAAAGCATGAAGCCACTCAGATAAGGAATAAAAACGTTTGTTCAGGTGCACAGGGGAAATGTGTTCTTTATTCTCACCACCATGACAAATTCTCTGACAGAGAATCTTGTGGAGGATTTATCTGGGCTCACAGTTTTGGAAACTATCAGTCCATCACAGCAGAAAAACACAGTGGAGGAGCAGATAGAGGGGCTCCTCACATATCCAAGATCAAGAAAGAGCAAGCTCAACTTGGAGCAGGCCTGGGCTGTAGCTCTCAAAGGCCCTGCCCTGGAACCCTAACCAGCAAAGCCACATGTCTCAAACATTGCCGTCACCTAAAAGACAGCCATTAACTGTGTGTGAATTCAGCATTCAAACACATGAGTCAAAAACAGAGGATATTTCTAGAATGTTCTAGAAAGAAGCTCAAGGAACTCCATAGATTAGCTTTCTCTGGACTAAGGGCATTTAACTTTAAGTTATCATCATTTTTGGAATTTCTCTAAAATATGCACGTTCCTTTTTAAATTAGCAGAGAAACAAAACAATTTTACTAAAAATACACTTCATCTAAAATAGCACCACAGTATAAAATACTTAGAAATAAGATAAAGAAATCTGAAGAGCATTTGTGAACAAACTTTAAGGAAAGGACACATGAAAGATTTAGGTCAGGATTCCATTGAGAAATACTTGACTATATGGGAAGTCAGTTCTTAAAACGATCTTTTACAGAGCATTCTTTTGTCTATTCACACTGAAAGTTTTCATTTCTTGTTTTTCAATGAAGTCCCTAGGAATATTGAGACATGGGAAGAATTTACAAACTCAGAATGAAAACAAAAATGTATTGTCTTTTTGGAGAACAACTTCAAAAACATAACAAAAGCTCCAACCTTAGCTTGGCATTCTTATAATCCTAATTGTTGGAAGGCTGGGGGGGGGAGGAGGAGTTGTTCAAGGTCATCCTTCACTACATAGCTAATTTCTAGGCCAGCCTGGGATATTTGTGAACCTGTGTATTAGTTGTTTTAAACCACCATGCTCTCAGGAAGCTGAGAGAACAAACCTGGAATGGCCTGGGCTTTTGAAATTCCCACCCCCAGTGATACACATTTCCCCAGGCAAGGAGGCACATCCCCCTAATTCTCCAGAACAGCATCTCCAAATGATGCTTGGCACAGTGGGTGACATCTTATTCTAACACCCCCACCCCGTGTGAAAACAATAACTGGTGCTCTCATCTTCAGATCAATTCATCCCATATAAAGAACTTGTTTCAAGACATCGTTTTTGAGAAAAATAATTGAAGACTTGTGTATTTCATTTTTAACCAGTAACTTTATGATAAAGAAAACAAATCGTCAATGCTAGTTGCATTAAATCTATAGAATACCTAAATTGTGTCGCATCCACACATGATAATATAATTGGAAACTAGATCTCTAAAGATTTTTATTACATTAGGAGAGTCAGGTTTTTGGTTGGTTGGTTGGGTTTTTTTGTTTTTTTGTTTTGTTTTTTTTTTTTTGGTTGGTTGTTTTTGTTTGGTTTCGGTTTAGCCCTTGGTAGGAAATCTATTCCATACACAGAATATACAGTCAGCACAAACTGTACTCCAAAGGGAGGCCTCTATAGTTCTTCCTGTGCAGTTTCCTGAAGCCACACACAGTTGATCAACCCCAGAAATGGTGGCCATTTTGCTTCTCCGAGATGACCTGCATTGCTTATACCAATTGCTTGACCAAGTATGTTAACTTCTAAGTTGTTTGCACCAGAGAAGGCCCCACTCCTTTGCATTTGCCACACTTCAGGTGTTCATCTTTAACAGAGAAGAGGGCCTGTTTACATCTAGATTCGGAGCTTCCCTGTGAGCCGTCCTTATTTTTACTCGGTCTATTGTGAATCGATCATTGCAGACTCCAGGGCAGTTGGACCTTCAATCCTAGTCATGGGAGAGAAAAACTTTAAGAAACTCAGAGCACAAGGAGACATCATCCTGGGCCATCTAGAAAGTTCTGCCTCCTGAATTCTGCTTCTTGTCTGGAACCCTAATTAAGATTCTTCAGCTTGAGTCTTCAGAATCACAGAGGACTGGATCTCTTCTCTATGAAACAAGGTCTCTCTGTGGCACTGGGAGAAACTGGTTTGTAGAGAGTCATTGTAATGCCATATAACCTGATAGTCAAATTCAGCTGCCTGCATTCTTCACATACTTCGAGCAGAAGAATTCCAGCCACACCTCCCCCAACCTGGTGGAGCTGGCAGAGCTCCGGGAACAAGCCTTTTGTCACAACTCAGCCTCCAGCAAAGCAACAGACCCTATGGGGTCAGTTTCCTCGAGGAACCTTGGCGCCAAGGGCCTGCTGAGAAGTGCTGAAAAGACTCTTTGACCCTGGGAGGGAGGGTCACGCCCATAGCACATATATTGTTGCTCTTATCCCCAAAGGAAAAAGAAAGATTTTGTACAGCCATGCACTAATGTCTCTGTGTGTTCTTTTCTCTCAACCCCCGTTTCATTCTTCAGCTCTTCCTCCATGTAGAACCTGCTCGTGAGCAATTCCCGGGAAGCTTCACTGTTGATTCTATGTCTATCAATCTGGGGTAATTCGAAAAAGTATAGCCATGGTTAAGAATAAATACTATAATAATAATAACAACAACAACAATAAACCTTCAAAGAGGGAAAGACAAAGAATCTAACAACTGGTACAAATCCTGGTCACTCCGATTAACTACCCTACTTACAGTCATGACTGGGCCATTAATCCTTTTGCTCCTGGAACTGGGAAAGTCCCTACTAGGGATGGTCTCTGATGGACTAGATCTTTGTTTCCACTTTGGATTCTAAGGTCAAAATGGCACCTCTAACATGGAGTCAGTTGTGATAAGGTCTTAAGGACCACTAAGGTCTGGGGACCTGTTACATTCCCCACTGGGCATGAGTTAAATCTTGGATTCACCTTAGGGCAAGGGACGATATCTCTCTTTAGCACCAGTTGTTTAACAGAATGTTGTCTCTGGTCTATGTAGTTGAGTAGGCAGTTGAGCAAGCCTCTAAGTACTAACCTTGCTTTTTGCTTTCCATAGTTTCACTTCTTGCTAACTGAGGTGTGTCAACCAGGATGTAGTTTTTGTGCATAACAGGCAAAGAGTAGTGGGGTTGGGGCTGCATGATTTAGGCTAGTTCCCTGAATAGCCTGTAGCCAGCAAATACAAACTTCCTATTGGCTTTAAGAGCCTAAATTTTCTCAGAAGGAGTCACTTCACAACACAACATCAGGTTCACTTTCAAATATGCACATCGAACAAAAACAATCTAGCATTTGGGACAGCTAGAGCATTAACATTTTAAAGAATTAAGTGGAAGACTCTTAAGTATTGGTATTTTTTTCATTAAAAACCATCTATGCGAGGCCAGAGAGACTGCTCAGAAGTTAGGACACTTGTTGCTCTTGAAGAAGAGCCAGGTGTTGTTCCCAGCTCCAAGATGGTGGTTTGCAAGCATCAATAACTCCAGTTCCAGGAGACATAACATCGTCTTCTGACCTCTATGGGCACCAGGCATGTATATATGTATATAGTGTGCAGACATCTATACAGGCAAATACTTTTTTTTTACACACACGCAAAATAAAATAAAATAAAATAAAATAAAGAGGTTTTGTTGTTTTGTTTTCTTGTTTTTTTTAACGGTGCTCCTACTGAGAGGGAAATCCCAGCAGCAAATATGGAGATATCATCAACAGAGGACAGTCGCCATGGCTTTAGAAGAATAGGTGTCTTCTCAATGTGAGCCGTGTCAAAGGTTCTCCATTGACAATCCAAGTTGCTATAAACTCCTTGCAGTAGGAGAATGGAATGCAGGAGTAAGTGTAGGTGTTGACAGACACACCACGTCAGCTCTTCACTAAGTTAACAGTGTGGTTACTGTCTACTAGCCAATGATCCACATTTAGTCCAAGTTTATACATTTCAGGCCAAGACTAGGGTCAGCTGTTGGAAACTTTTGGGGTGGCAGGCACATGGTGAGGAAACAGACAAAACCCAATAATGTACTCTGTCTGGAACTAGGAAGCAGCCATATTCGCAGACACCCTGCAAGTTATGAGACAATTGTTTGTGGTGTAGTGAGAAGTTCAGAATTCCCCTTCCTTAGAAAGATACTAAGATGTAAAAAGTTAATTGCCTTAAGGCCAAGATGACATCTCCCTATTGACTTGAAAAAGACAGTGTGGAGTTAGTTCAAGAACAAGAAAACCAAGAGCTTTAAGCTTAAAATCAAGGATAAGTTAATGTGGTCCTTCTAAAAGATACTATTTATTAGGTACAGGAACTAAACTGATAGAAACTGAGGTCTGGCAAGTTGCAGAGTTAATACAGCAGATTAATATACAGCACATATTAAGAAGACCTATTCTTCTAAAGCTGTGGTGACCTTACTCTGTTGCTGACAACTCCATGGTCAAGATGAAGGCATGACACTAACCATGAAGGATGGGTTAGTATTGCCTGGACACTAGGCTCTCGTTTCCTCTATCAGGGAGGAACTGTAATGGAGGAACTTTATACAAGGAAAAGAAAGACCAAGGGAAAAGAAAACCAATCATGTCTTCTAACTGTGTATCATACAGCTTTTATGTAGAAATGATGCTCAATAGCTATGAAAAGAAAAATCTGACCCTGGAATCTTAAAGAATTTTAACAAGATGGAAGCCAGAAAGCAAGCAGGAAGGAAAGAAAGAAGAAAACAGGCAGGAAGGAAGAGAGAAAGGGAGGGAGGAAGAAAGGGAGGGAGGGAGGGAGGGAGGGAGGGAGGGAAAAGGAGAGAGGAAACAATGTAATCTGAGAATGCAGCCTCAATTGCGCTACAGTGTCCTCCCAACAGCCTTTTCTTTCCCACAGATAGCAACAGGCACCCTACTGAGACAAGGTCTGAGAGTTCCTAGCTAACAGACATTGGGGCCAGGGTCTCTCACTGGGTGACTGAGTTTATACCAAAAGGAGTATTGGTGGCCACACATCCTGCTCTCTATCGCCTTCCCTGCCTCCTCCTGAGAATCAGAGAGCCAAGAAGTAGGCTTGTACAATGAAAGCATGCCTATCTTCAGAATGCTACACATAGGAGCCTGGTTTCCTTCCTTCAGAATTCCCACCATGCTGTCCCTCCCTGGTATTGGGGTCTGAAACACTCCTTAGAGCTTCTGCTACATTCTTCTCTATCCGGCTGTCTGTCTGTCCATGGCATTAATGGCTTTTCTAATGAACTCATTCCTCAGAAATCTGTCTTGGTGTTGCTCTTGAACCCTCCCCACTAGACAAAACCCTTTAGGTAACAAGTTAACTGATTTAACACATGCTAGGAACAGATACCAGAATTTTTCAGATAGATTATTAACTAGTACTGAAATTTTATCAAAACAAGAACTCTGAAACTTAGATCATCTTTGTCATTGCCATTTTTAAGTGAGACATGGCATGTACTGCTATGCCTAAAATCAAGCAGCTTCTAAAGTTTCAGACATGGATTTATCCTGGGTGTACTGACTGGTTTTGTGTGTCAACTTGACACAAACTGGAGTTATCACAGAGAAAGGAGATTCAGTTGGGGAAATGCCTCCATGAGATCCAACTGTGGGGCATTTTCTCAATTAGTGATCAAGGGTGGGAGGGCCCCTTGTGGGTGGTGTCATCCCTGGGCTGGTAGTCCTGGGTTCTATAAGAGAGCAAGCTGAGCAAGCCAGGGGAAGCAAACCAGTAAGAAACATCCCTCCATGGCCTGTGCATCAGCTCCTGTATCCTGACCTGCTTGAGTTCCAGTCCTGGCCTCCTTTGGTGATGAACAGCAATGTGGAAGTGTAAGCGGAATAAACTCTTTCCTCCCCAACTTGCTTCTTGGTCATGATGTTTGTGCAGGAATAGAAACCTTGATTAAGACGCTAGGCCTATGTACCTTTGTCTATTCCACAGCATGTTGGTGTGGAATTAGTAATGCTAGAGCTGAGTCTGTGAGCTAGAACTGGGTAGGAAGACAAAGCTTTACACAGGAAGCAAGATCTGACCTGAGCCTTGGAAAGGGGTCTGATATGATCAGATAACAACGGTTGAGGAGTCCATTAAAAATGGTGCCTCAAGCAAATGCTACATCCTTCTCCAGCACCATGTCTGCCTGCACTACGCCATGTTCACTATTCATGATGATAATGGACTAAAGCTAGGAAATGGCAAGCCAGCCCCAATTCAATGTTGTCCTTATAAGAAGAGAGTGTGTAATGGTTTGTGTATGCTTGGCCTAGAGAGTGGTACTATTAGGAGGTGTGGCCTTTTTGGTGTAGGGTGTCACTGTAGGCATGGGCTTTAATACCTTAATCCTAGCTGCTTGGAAGTCAGTCTTCCACTAGCAGCCTTCAGATGAAGACATAGAATTCTCATCTCCTCCTGTACCATACCTACCTGGATGCTGCCGTGTTCCTGCCTTGATGATAATGGACTGAACCTCTGTACATGTAAACCAGCCCCAATTAAATGTTGTCCTTGTAAGAGTTACCTTGGTCATGGTGTCTGTTCACAACAATAAAACCCTAAGCCAGCCAGACAGACAGACAGAATTTTATAGCTTTCATTTCACTAGATATGAAGAAAGATGAAAAATTAATATTCATCTTCAGAAGTTATAATCATAAACAATAAAATAAACTCAAAGAAAATAGAAAGTCATGATTAATGGAGGAACAGAAATGAATGAAGACTCCCTTTCCTTCTGAAAAAAAAAAGGCAGAATAAATAAATAAAGAAAGAAAGAAAGAAAGAAAGAAAGATAATCAATAAAGCTGAAAGTCTATTCTTTGAAACTAAAGATGAGATTTGGGGATGTGGGTTGGGGGATAAAACTTTTCAAGAAAATAAGAAAGTCATAAATAAAAAATATTATAAATTGCAAAGGGAATGGTCAATATAATATACTAATACTTTTAAACTTACATAAAATGGGCAAATTCATAGAAAAGTTTACCTAAGTACAAGTTACTTAAGAAGAAATTGAAAGTGTTAAAAATATACATATATTAAAGACATTTAGACAATAATTTAAAAAGAAATTGCCCACACTAAAAGTGCTAGGCCTGGACTGGAGAGATGGCTCAGAAGTAAAGAGCACTGATTGTTCTTCCAGAAATCCTCAATTCAATTCCCAGCAACTACATGGTGGCTCACAACCGTCTGTAATGGGATCTGGTGCCCTCTTCTGGTGTGTCTGAAGACAGCCACAATATACTCATATAAATAAATAAAATTTTAAAAATGTGCTAGACCCAGTTAATCTTACAGGAAACCTCCACAGACCCTGTCCTAACAGTAAAAGCATAATGCAAAGGAGTAGTTCTTATTTTAATTCTGCGAGAACAGCAAAATTCTCATTCCATACATGGTTTAACATGTTTAGAGAAAGAACTACTATACTTATGAATAAAAACACAGACCTTGTAAATGGGGGGATTTGAAAAAGAAATTCAACAGTACATGTAGACAATTAGAGTGGAACCAATTAGGACTTAACATAACAAAGCAAGGGGTTTTAATAATTTAAGAAACCAGGGCTAGCAAGATAGTTCAGCAGGTAAAAGTGCTTGCTGCCAAGCCTGACAACCTGAGTTCAATTCCTGGAAGCCACATGGTGGAAGGAGACACAACCCTTATGGTTTTCCTCCATTCTCTATATATGTGCGTGCACACACACACAATTACATAAATAAATAAATAAATAAATAAATAAATAAATAAGTCTTAAGTATATCCCTACATAAGGAAGTTTTCTTTAATTATAACATCTGGTGATAGATATTAAAAATGTACCCAATAGGATCCAACGCCAACATATTACAAACTCTCAGTGAACTAAAATAGAACTTCATGTAAGCAGATAAATGATTTAATATTTTTAAAAGCCCCAGAACAAACATCACCCTAAATTAGAAAACCCTAGAATTATTTTCTTTATGATCACAGTATCTTACTATGTATAATATTGGATACGCTAGCTTAGCCAATGTACTGAGGCATAGAAAAGGAACTGCAAAAATTGAAGATGGAACAAAAACTTAACACTGTTTACAGACAACATTAAAAAGTAAATCTTAATAGATTTCTAAGAAGATGGAAGGAGAGACCCCTGGTCCTGGAAAGACTGAATGTAGGGGAACGCCAGGACAGAGAAACGAAAGGGGGTTAAATGGAGAAAAGAGGGAGGGAAGGGGGCTTATGGGACTTTCGGGGAGGGAGGAAACGGGAAAGGGGAAATGATTTGGAATGTAAATAAAAAAAAAAACTTAGAAAATAAAAAATAAAAAAGTAAATCTTTTAAATGACAGAACTGGTTAAAACTGGTTACTATATAGACGGTTGAGCATATTTTTGTATGTGTTTGCATCTGTTCACCTATAGCCAAAAGTTCTTTGCATTTCTTGACAGGGAAAACAAACTAGAAAGTCTAAGTAAAAAGAAGGTAGCTCATAAAGTTTTCTTACACTGAGACGTTCACCACGGAAATTACTGTTCCAGGTTGAAGTGTAGACTCAAAACAACTCCAATTAGTATGAGAAGATTGGGTTGTAAGGGTGTGGGGAGTTTGATAACATGATGAAATGTATGTTTTTTTGTTTTTTTTTTTTAAAGTAAAGTGGATTCTTTCGAGTAAGAATTATCAGGAGAGGGCACATGCCTTCTTCAGCCAGCAGGGATTGTTATGAAACTCAGATCATGCATGCATTGCCATTACCACAGAAAAAGACAAAACAATTACAGAATAAACTAGAAGAACTAGAAAGGATTAGGAAAAAAAACTGCAGAGTGGTTGATCAATGAAGAGAACTAAGACTTGTTTAATAGCACTGAGCTCATATATATATACATATACATATACAGATATGCATACGTGTGCACAGATGCACTCGAACACAAACACACACACTAGCACACATATACATATATATCTGTAAGCCAATGAACAAAGCAATTTGTGACACAAAAGTGGGTGAGAGATACAAACAGTCATTCCAGAACAAGATGTCACTGATCCACGTTAAAGTTCATCGCGGGTGATCTAGGGGATGTCAATCAAGGCCCCAAGGAGGAACCATTAAACAACCACTTTTTTTTTAATTGAATATAATCTTCATTTACATTTCAAATGCTAAAACCTTTCCCAGTTTTCCCCCTCCCCAAAAACCCCCAACCCCTCCTCCCACTCCCTGCCTCCAAGTATATGCCCTTCCACCCGACCCACTCCCACCTCCTCCCCCCCCCCTCGATTTCCCTTTGTTGGGGCATCTATTGAGTCTTCACTGGACCAAGGACCTCTCCTCCCACTAATGCTCGACAAGGCATTCCTCTGCCACATTTTTGACCGGAACCATGTGTACCCCAAACACCCACTTAATTAGCTAAAAATGCCAAAAAAACAAAACAAAACAAAAAAAAAAACCAAAACCAAAACAAACCAAAAAAACCAACCAAAACTAGCACCAGATAGAATGTGAGGTCACACAATCTCCATACACTGAGTGTAGGAGTAAGCTGACAAATGCATTGTGGGAAAACTATCTCTAAATCTAAACATTCACATGTCTTACAACCAATAACTTTACTCCCCAGCACACCCCAAGAGAAAGCCTTGTGTGTCTACAACATAAAACACACACACTGTTCACAACAGCAAAAGCCTGAGCTAATTATAAACCCTCTCAACAGAAAGGTAGGTGAGTAAACTGGTTCGTCCCCACAAGGAAGAGCATATTACACATCTAGTAATATAAGTTATTATAAACAGTAAGTTTCAGAAGGCTTCTAAAATTACATTTACTGTAACATCATTTTTCTAAACACAAAACCAACAAAAACTACATATGGAGAGATGGACACCCTCCATGGACTCTTATGACGGACAAGGAAAGCCATGACATGACTCGGCATAGGAGACGTGCTATCAAGTGGTGCACAACAGAATGAAAAGGGACACGGGACCAGCTGGATATATGTGGGTCATATTTAACATTCGGACTTTAATTCTGAGCTGTAGTTTCAGAGATGTTCATTGCAGAATGGAAGCTAACAAATAAATATACATTGGGCCACCCAGGGATCAATGTTGAGGCTGTATCACAAACTCAAGACAATTACCATTCCATTTGATCATAAATAGGAGAGAATTTGGAGGCTTTATATGTCTGTGAGACAATTATAGCCACGATCTCTGAGATGAAAGAATCATTCTACATCTGAACAAGTAATCATTTGTCCATACCAAACACAGTGTGGCCAGTGGGACAGAGAATGTACATTTTCAGTTGTGATTAATGTGAGCTCAATAACTTGGATGTTTAAACAGATTCATGGTTATGAAGGACTTTCAGTAGGGGAAGAACATAACAACATACAGGGATTGGCAAGAAAGTTGGCCTGACTTAAGTAATCAGGAAGTCTCTAAAAATAAAATTGACCAAAGGCATAAGTTATTAATCTTGTGGAAAATACAGCTCAACATTCCAAAAGAGTAGCATTTTTTTCTTTCTACTGTCTTTCTATCCAGAGGGTGTGAAAGCTTTTGAGCTCATACACTCAACCTTCCCACTTACAGTATCCATCCACCCATCCACCTATCCACTCTCTATTTCCATCCATCCATCCATCCATCCATCCATCCATCCATCCATCCATCCATCCATCCATCTGTCTGTCCATCTATCCATCCATCCGTTCACCCACCCACCTATCTATCCATTCATTCATCTATTTATCCATCCATTCATCTACCCATCCACTTACTCATTAACTCACCCACCTATCCACCTATCCATCCACACACCCATCTATCCATCCACCCACATACCAACCTATCTATCCATTCACTCATCCATTTATCTATCCATCCATTTACCCATTCATTCATCCATGTATCCATCCATCCATCCATCCATCCATGTATCCATCCATCCATCCATCCATCCATCCATCCATCCATCAATCTACCCAGCCATCATTTAATTTTATCCCATTTCAGCAAACAAGCAAGAATCTTGACAAACAAGCCAGTTTCTTTTCTTTTCTTTTTTTTAAATTATTGTTATTTGAGCAGCAACTGCACATTTGAAAGGATTTGCCTCCTCTTGTTAATGGCATCCTTCAATCACCGTTTAGTAGCTTCCAAGGGAGAAGATTAGAAGTGCCAAGGGAATTGCTCACTCCAACCAGGAAATGTGGGGTTTTTAGTTCAAACAGGATTGGAGGGAAGCTGGTAAGCAACAGCTGAGAAGATGGAAGATCAGATCAACGCCTCCCCTTGAAGTAAAGACTCCTCAGACTGTGAGAATAACAGTCTTCATTACTGCCACAACTCCAAGTGGCTGCTCTCGCTACATGCTTTAGGATGCATCATAAAATCCATAAAAATATCAACAAGATGCTTTCAAGTGACACAAAACAGCTAGAGTGCCCTATTTGCAGGGACACTGCTGTTTAAAGGCAATTTGCTGGATTGCGTTCCATCTGGGACCAAGGCAAGTGCCTTCCCATCTCTTTTTTTCCCCTCCCTTTCTTGCTTGCTCCCACCCATCCAGCCTCGAGTAGAAACTCCGATTTTTAATGTTTCGTTTCTGCCTTCCTTTGAGGGCCAGAAAGAGAAAATGAAGCTTTTCTTGGCTTGCTTTTCAACTCCCCTCAGAGAATCACAGACAAAAAGATTGCTTTGGGAAAATAATAATGCCAAATGAGCATTAAAATAATAAATGGGTTTTCTGGAAATTAGGTTCTCAGAGGTCATGCAATTAAAAGTTAGGAGGAAAACACACCTCAGGCTTGATTGGAGGAGACAACGCAGAGCCAGGGCAAATATTTCCACCACACTTAAAGTCCCATTCAAGGTTTTAAGTGTGGGAGCAAGTTGATTAATCTATTTGCATACTTCCAGGATTTGATAACAAGCCAGAATGCAGCATAATTTCATAGGCCTTGATTATTAATAATAATGTGGAGTGTGATTAGAGACTGAATATCTAGGGGTCACAGCAGGGTGCCAGGCGGACATGAGTCAGCAAGGCAACATTATTTGAAAAATCATAAACAAAGGCTTTCCCCACCTGAGATATGTAGATGCCCTTCAATTCCCTGACTGTGGATCTGTTAGCCTTTGCCATCCCAGTTAAAAATCTTCATATGGGCTACATCTTCAGATGGGCTACAAGAAAATTCAGGACCCTTGGCAACAAACTGAGCTCTCTTCAGGGTTAAGTTTATTCATGGCTCTGTGGGTGAGATTCTTTAAAATATATCGATCATCCTGTCTCTGCACAGCAATAGAAACCCTAGCTAAGACACCTGGGCTCTCTTCCACTGACCAAGTGAGTCACCTGGCCAAACCCGACATCAATGGGGCATCACTGGGTCGATACAGATGATCAGCACGTACTATGTACTAGAGCTCCATGCAATTTCTTCAGCCTATACTGGGCCTTGTATCTATACCTGAACTCAATATCAAGATTGGATCCTTACATCAATAAGGCATCCCCTTTAATCTGTGGTCCAGTTCCCAAAATCTTCCTTCTTAAAATTGGGAAGTTTTGAAGAATAAAATGCAGTGTCCAACATACTTGACAATCAAGCTCTTGCATGCTTTATTCCAAAACCAAAATTCCAGCCCTAATCTTTGGCTCTCCCACTCTCCAACAAATGCCTTCACCAACGACACATCTCTGACCTCGGCAGATGGTGGTCTCTTGGCTGGTAAGAACGTCTGGGCTGGCCTCCTGCCCTGGCCACAGCTTGTCTCTTCAGGAACCTCTCTCTTGTCATTGTCATCTACTGCCATTAATTCTTCTCTACCCTCAGATACCACTTACCAATAGATGCACAGAATTTGAGATATGCAAGACCCTTAAATAGAACTTATCGCAGCACTTTCTAAAGTCAAAGCTCATACTCTTTTAGATACTTTGTCCCTCTGACAAAAAGGTAATTGAAGAGAAAGTGAGAAACCACCTATGTGAGTTTTCTCTCTTGGTTATTAACAATGGTCACTAGCAAGTTTCTGAGAGTTTTTAAAAATTGTAATCATTTTTATAACAAATGTGTGCATCATAATATAAATCTGTGGAATAAATTAGTGTGTGACCAAGAAAGTTATAAGTGGGAAATAAATTAATAATTTATTCATAATTAATAAATTATTAAACTATTAGAATTTGTATTTCTGAGACAAGTTCACCTCTGGTTAATGTTCTATACAGTTATTATTCCCTACTACTCTCTTTAGAAAATGTTGATGTAAGCTAAACCCTTCATGTTGTAAATCATATTACCGAGACCCAGAAGACCCTGGTGGTTTGTCCAAGATCACCCAGTAACTATGGCTGAATGCAAAGAGATTCAGAATTCAGTGTGAGAACTGTTTCTTTCACCTAACGAGATATTTGAAAGTAGATAACCAAAAATCATTTGGAACATCAATGTCCTCATGTGCGAGGTGAGGACTATGCTGCTTTCATCTCGATGCTCTCATGAGTGAGGTCATAATTATAATTTTATACAGATGCATTGTTATTACACTTGGGGAGTTGGGGCTACATGTACACCTACTCTGTAGGCTATAAGCCCAGTGATCAGTGTCTTATCTCATCCTGCCTTCTAAGCTTCCCCTTCTGTTGGTCACACCAGCCTTGTGCCACCTTACTAGCTGCAAGTCATTTCATGTCTGCATCATTTTCAAGGTAGATAATGTACCTTCTTTCTTCATAGCCCCAAGCACAATGAGATGTACATAGGAAGTGCCTGTAAAGCAATACATTGATTCATTTTTCTAAAGCCATTTGGAAAATGTTATTCAGTATACAGAAAGCAAAAATTAAGGAAAGGCACTAATTACTAAGACAGAACTCAAGACAATCCATTGCCCTAAGACACGTGTATTCATGCAAAAGAGTTTCTAAGAAAGGGAGATGATTTAAAGTTTGACTCAAGGAATAAAGGAATAGGAATGGAGGGGGATATTTTTTGGTTCTCTTTCTGAAAATTTTTAATTGTATTTCATGAAGTCTTCACAATGTGAACCCTTTATATATATAGCTCCAACATACTTTAAGTAAATATACATTTGCATGCATATGTTCTATAAAAAGATTCATGTCGACAGCTATAAATCCCAGGAGGGCTGGGAAATATTGAGCTTTCTTGTTTCCTTGGGAAGACATGAGCAAATGTCTATTTACCTCAGCTAGGGAACTGAGAATAGACCAGAGAAACAGACCCACCCTAGTGAATCAGTGAGTTTATTAGGGTTACGTACAGAAGCACGGTGAGACAAAGACAGCTGCATCACCAAAATGTTATCCTAGCATGGGTGAGAACCCATGAACACTGCATCACCAGAGTTCCCTCACAACTTTCAGGCAGCTCAGCTGCTTAGAGTCTGCGGCCACAGTGATGCTTACAAAACCTTTGCAAGGGCCTTGTGATCCTTGAAAGCTTAGCAACTTTCTGAGACTTGTAAGTTTTGTTTACTTCCTGAGTCTTGTAAGTTTCTTTCCAGTTTGTAGGAAATAGCTCAAAACAATAACAAAGGGACAAGAGAAGTAAACTGACTTAGGGAGAGACAATCAATGTTTAGGGGTCTGGAGACACATTTCTGTGGTAAAGCACTCTCCAGTGCATGCAAGGTTCAGTCTAAAAAACCTATTTGGGCCAGCTTCCCTTCCGCGACCTCTGTTCCCGCGGACTGCGCTGGAGAGACCGGTACCCAGGCTCTCCCCCCGATATAACATCACTTGGGACACGGCCTGTTGGGGCTTCCGTCTGTGCCCGAGGGCGGGTTGGTGCTGTGGTCGTCTGGGTGCCAGATCGGCGGGCCATCGTGACCACAGGGTGAGCAGCGCCACGGAGACTGCCCTCCGCCATCTTTGCTCCAGTGACCAGGTAGTTGGGACCACCAGGCTCAGAGACAGACAGGCATAATATCGCTTCGGGTTCAGGCAGCTTGTGTGTAACCTGCTCCCAGGTGCTGGGCTGATCTGCAGTGACCAGCGCGCCAGATCTGCTGTGGGACTTCTGCCTGGCAGAGGGACGCCCCCTCCCCCCCCAGGAGAGATCACACACCCCTGCACAGGGCAGGAGCCTGCCAGCCTCCCTTTGGCGACCTCTGCTCCAGGAATCCACTAGGCTGAGCCTTTAGATGTGCAAGGCCTCCCCAATATAAGATCACTTGGGGCAAAGCACATTAGGGCTCCAAAGTCACTCAGGAGCAGGCAGGCCCCAGAAATCGGTGCCAGGGGAATCCTGGTAATCCAGGGGGGGCAGAAATAGCTTTGCAGGCTCACAGGAGGTCCAACCAACAGCCAGTGGCAGCAGGACCAACTAACACCAGAGGTATCCAGATGGCAAAAGGCAAACGTAGGAATGTTACTAACAGTAATCAAAGTAATGTGGGACCATCCGAACCCAACTCTCCAACAGCAGCAAGTCCTGGATACCCCACCACACCCGAAAGACAAGATCTGGATTTAAAATCACTTCTCATGATGCTATTAGAGGATCACAAGAAGGACACAAATAAATCTCATAAAGAGTTACAGGAGACCATGAATCAACGGTTAGAAGCCCTTACAAAGGAAACACAAAAATCGCTTAGAGAAATGCGGGAGAACATGGATCAAAAGATGGAGGCCCACAAGGAGACAACACAAAAATCGCTTAACGAGATGAATCAACGGGTAGATGCACTCACAAAGGAATCACAAAATTTGCATAAAGAAATGCAGAAGAATATGGGTCAACAGACGGATGCCCATAAGGAGGCAACACAAAAATTGCTTAAAGAAATGAATCAACGGTTAGATGCCCTTACAAAGGAAACACGAGAACTGCTTAAAGAAATGCAGGAGACGATGGATCAACAGATGGAATCCCATGAGGAGGAAACACAAAAATCGCTCAGAGAAATGCAGGAGAACGTGGGTCATCAGGAAGAAATCCTGAAAGAGGTAATGCAAAAATACCTTAAAGAAATACAGGAAAATACAAACAAACAAGTGAAGGATCTCAGCAAATCCATCCAGGAACTAAAAAAGGAAGTAGAAACAACTAAGAAATCACAAAGGGAGACAATTTTGGAGATAGAAAACCTTGGGAAGAAATCAGGAGTCATAGATGCAAACATCAACAATAGAATACAAGAGATGGAAGAAAGAATCTCAGGTGCTGAAGATTCCATAGAAAGCATAGACTCAACAGTCAAAGAAAATGCAAAATGCAAAAAACGCGTAACCCAAAACATCCAGGAAATCCAGGACACAATGAGAAGACCAAACCTAAGGATTATAGGTATAGATGAGAGTGAAGATTTGCAACTTAAAGGGCCAGTAAACATCTTCAACAAAATTATGGAGGAAAACTTCCCTAACTTAAAGAGAGAGATGCCGATGAACATACAAGAAGCCTACAGAACTCCAAACAGACTGGACCAGAACAGAAATACCTCCCGTCACATAATAATCAAAACACCGAATGTTCTAAACAAAGAAAGAATACTAAATGCAGTAAGAGAAAAGGGCCAAGTAACATACAAAGGAAGACCTATCCGAATCACATCAGACTTCTCACCAGAGACTATGAAAGCCAGAAGATCCTGGGCAGATCTCATGCAGACACTAAGACAGCACAAATGCCAGCCTAGACTACTATACCCAGCAAAACTCTCAATCACCATAGATGGAGAGACCAAGATATTCCATGATAAAACCAAATTTTCACAATATCTTTCCACAAATCCAGCCCTGCAACGGATAATAGGTGGAAACCTCCAATACAGGGAGAGAAACAACACCCTGGAAAAAATGAGATAATAACCTTCTTGAATCAAACCCAAAAGTAGAGAACCACTCAAACATAAAGATAGCGTCAAGAATGGCAGATGGCAATAATCACTATGCCTTAATCTCTCTTAATATCAATGGTCTCAATTCCCCAATTAAAAGACATAGACTAGCAGACTGGATACGTAAACAGGACCCAGCATTTTGCTGCATGCAGGAAACGCACCTCAGTGTCAAAGACAAACACTACCTCAGAGTAAAAGGCTGGAAAACAATTTTACAAGCAAATGGCCCCAAGAAACGAGGTGGAGTAGCCATCCTAATATCGGATAAAATTGATTTTCAACCCAAAGTCATCAAAAAAGACACAGAAGGACACTACATACTGATCAAGGGAAAAATCCACCATCAAGAACTCTCAATCCTGAATATCTATGCTCCAAATGCAACGGCACCCTCATTCGTAAAAGAAACTTTACTAAAACTCAAAGCACACATCGCACCGCACACAATAATAGTGGGTGACTTCAACACCCCGCTCTCTGAAATGGATCGTTCAGGAAAGCAGAAACTAAACAGGGACACAGTGAATCTAATTGAAGCCTTGGACCAAATGGAACTAACTGATATATATAGAACATTTCATCCTAGAGCTAAAGAATACACCTTCTTCTCAGCTCCTCATGGTACCTTCTCCAAAATTGACCATATAATTGGTCACAAATCAGACCTCAACAGATACAAGAAGATAGAAATAATCCCATGCCTCCTATCAGATCACTATGGAATAAGGGTGGTCTTCAATGGCAACAAAAACAAAAGAAAACCCACGTACACATGGAGGCTGAACAATGCTCTACTCAATGATAACTTGGTCAAGGTGGAAATAAAGAAAGAAATCAAAGACTTTTTGAAAGTTAATGAAAATGAAGGCACAACATACCCTAACTTATGGGACACAATGAAAGCAGTGCTAAGAGGAAAATTCATAGCCCTGAGTGCCGCCAAAAAGAAACGGGAGACAGCATACACTAACAGCTTAATGGCACACCTGAAAGCCCTGGAACAAAAAGAAGCAAATACACCAAAGAGGAGTAGAAGGCAGGAAATCATCAAACTCAGGGCTGAAATCAATCAAGTAGAAACAAATAAAACCATACAAAGAATCAACAAAACGAGGAGTTGGTTCTTTGAGAAAATCAACAAGATAGATAAGCCCTTAGCCAGACTAACCAGAGGGCACAGAGATAGTATCCAAATTAATAAAATCAGAAACGAAAAGGGAGAGATAACAACAGAAACTGAGGAAATTCAAAAAATCATCAGATCCTACTACAAAAACCTGTATTCAACACAACTAGAAAATCTTGAGGAAATGGACAATTTCCTTGACAGATACCAAGTACCAAAATTAAATCAGGATCAAATAGACCATCTAAACCGTCCTATAACCCCTGAAGAAATAGAAGTTGTCATTGGAAGTCTTCCAACCAAAAAAAGCACAGGTCCAGATGGTTTTAGTGCAGAATTCTATCAGACCTTCAAAGAAGACCTAACACCAATACTCTTCAAACTGTTCCACAAAATAGAAACAGAAGGAACACTACCCAACTCGTTCTATGAAGCCACAATTACACTAATACCAAAAGCACACAAAGATCCGACAAAGAAAGAGAATCTCAGGCCAATCTCTCTTATGAATATCGATGCAAAAATACTCAATAAAATTCTTGCCAACCGAATCCAAGAACACATCAAAACGATCATTCACCACGATCAAGTAGGCTTCATCCCAGGGATGCAGGGATGGTTCAATATAAGGAAATCCATCAATGTAATCCACTACATAAACAATCTCAAAGAAAAAAACCACATGGTCATCTCATTAGATGCTGAGAAAGCATTTGACAAAATTCAGCATCCTTTCATGCTAAAGGTCTTGGAAAGATCAGGAATTCAAGGCCCATATCTAAACATAGTAAAAGCAATTTACAGCAAACCAGTAGCCAGCATCAATCTAAACGGAGAGAAACTTGAAGCAATCCCACTAAAATCAGGGACTAGACAAGGCTGCCCTCTCTCTCCATATCTTTTCAATATAGTACTTGAAGTTCTAGCTAGAGCAATTAGACAAGAAAAAGAGGTCAAAGGGATACAAATTGGAAAGGAAGAAGTCAAACTATCACTATTTGCAGACGATATGATAGTATACATAAGCGACCCAAAGAACTCCACCAGAGAACTCCTACAGCTGATAAACGACTTCAGCAAAGTGGCCGGATATAAAATCAACTCAAGCAAGTCAGAAGCCTTCCTATACTCAAAGGATAAGCAGGCTGAGAAAGAAGTAAGAGAAATAATACCCTTTACGATAGCCACAAACCATATTAAGTATCTTGGCGTGACGCTAACCAAACAAGTGAAAGATCTGTATGACAAGAACTTCAAGTCTCTGAAGAAAGAAATTGAAGAAGACCTCGGAAGATGGAAAAATCTGCCATGCTCATGGATTGGCAGGATTAATATAGTAAAAATGAGCATCTTACCAAAAGTAATACACAGATTCAATGCAATCCCCATCAAAATCCCAACTCAATTCTTCATAGAGTTAGAAAGAGCAATTCAAAAATTCATCTGGAATAACAGAAAACCCAGAATAGCTAAAACTATTCTCAAGAGTAAAAGAACCTCTGGGGGAATCAGTATCCCGGACCTCAAGCTGTACTACAGAGCAATAGTGTTAAAAACTGCATGGTATTGGTACAGTAACAGACATGTAGATCAATGGAACAGAATTGAAGACCCAGAAATGAATCCACACTCCTATGGTCACTTGATCTTTGACAAAGGAGCTAAAACCATCCAGTGGAAAAAAGATAGCCTTTTCAACAAATGGTGCTGGCTCAGCTGGAGGTCAACATGCAGAAGAATGCAAATTGACCCATCCATATCTCCTTGCACTAAGCTCAATTCTAAGTGGATCAAAGATCTCCACATAAAACCAGACACACTGAAACTAATAGAAGGGAAACTAGGGAAGAACCTTGAACATATGGGCACAGGGGAGAATTTCCTGAACAGAACTCCAATAGCTTATACTCTAAGATCAAGAATAGACAAATGGGACCTCATTAAATTACAAAGCTTTTGCAAGGCAAAAGACATCGTCAAAAAGACAAAGCGGCAACCAACTAACTGGGAAATGATCTTTACCAACCTTACATCCGACAGAGGGCTAATATCCAAGATATACAAAGAACTCAAGAAGTTAAACTCCAGAGAGGCAAGTAACCCTATTAAAAAATGGGGTACAGAGCTCCACAAAGAGTTCTCACCTGAAGAATATCTAATGGCTGAGAAGCACCTAAAGAGATGTTCATCATCCTTAGTCATTAGGGAAATGCAAATCAAAACAACCCTGAGATTCCATCTCACACCAGTCAGGATGGCTAAGATCAAAAACACAGGAGACAGCAGTTGTTGGCGAGGATGTGGAGAAAGAGGAACACTCCTCCACTGCTGGTGGAATTGCAGGCTGGTACAACCACTCTGGAAAGCAGTCTGGCGGCTCCTCAGAAAACTGGGCATGACACTTCCGGAGGATCCGGCTATACCACTCCTGGGCATATACCCAGAGACTTTACCTGCATGCAATAAGGACACATGCTCCACTATATTCATAGCAGCCTTATTTATAATAGCCAGAAGCTGGAAAGAACCCAGATGTCCCTCAACGGAGGAATGGATTCAGAAGATGTGGTATATTTACACAATGGAAGACTACTCTGCAATTAAAAACAATGAATTCACGAAATTCCTAGGCAAATGGTCAGAACTTGAAAATATCATCCTTAGTGAGGTAACCCAATCACAAAAGATCACACATGGTATGAAGTCACTGATAAGGGGATATTGACCCAGAATCTCAGAATACCCTAGACACAATCAGCATATCAATAGATTTCTAAAAAGATGGAAGGAGAGACCCCTGGTCCTGGAAAGACTGGATGTAGGGGAACGCCAGGACAGAGTAATGAGAGGGGGTTGAACGGAGAAAAGAGGGAGGGAAGGGGGCTTATGGGACTTTCGGGGAGGGAGGAAACGGGAAAGGGGAAGTGATTTGGAATGTAAATTAAAAAAATAAAATTAAATTAAATTAAAAAAAAAAACAAAAACCTATTTGGTCCATCTGATACTCTTACACATGTATGAATTACATTGTTATGGGGAGAAGTGTCTCAAAGACTGTCTTGTCCCTCTTGGCACTTTGAAATGCTCTAAAATGTATGAATAAAGAGTATAGCCGGACAGATTAACACTTTGATGGCGATTTGGCTCAAAACCACATAGAACCCAGGTCCAAGGAAGCAGAGCTGGGACACCTGCTGCCCTTTGACTCCAGGAAACAAAACCCAGTTTTATCTTCTTATAGGCAGATGGGGTATCCCACATGTGTCAGCTAGAGAAAAGCTGAGACTCCTAAGGTGGGAATGGTTCTGTTGTCTACACTTCCAGAATTCTATTAATAGAAAGTTAATTCCAAGACAAAGAGGTTGGGTGAGCGCCAACAGCAGTTACTAGCTGTTCCTCTATTCCTCCTACTAATGTGTCCTCAACCAATAATCTTGCTCAACAGTCCTACTCAGTTATCTCAAGTTTATCTGCACTGTAACATTCTGCCTTTGTGTGGGTGGAGGTGGAGATCACCCACCTCCTTCTATGTCAAAGGACCTACACACTTTTTTGTTTACTTATAGATGGCAGGCAATTCAGCTTGGTCCCCAGAACCCCCAAATTCCTGGAATTACCAACAATGGATATAAGTTGGAATAAGGTAGCAAACCTATTTATAATTATAATGTCCTAGGAGATCAAAAGAATTCTCTAGCAGTGGTTCTCAACCTAGGAGTCATGACCTCTTTGGGGATCTACACCTACAACCTTCGGATAACATAAATATTTACATCATGATTCATAACAGTAGCAAAATTACAGTTATGAAGTAGCAGCGAAAATAACTTTATGTTTGGGAATGACCACAACATGAGGAACTGTATTAAAGGATCACAGCATCAGCAAGGTTGACAGTCACTGTCCTATAGGGTCATATTTCAAACTGATCAGTTGATATATCCAAGTGAGCTTCACTGGTACCAATCTATCCCCTGCCTCTTAGCAGTGAACATTGCTAGGGCCAGAAGAGTCAGTCATCCCACTTCTTAGAGAAAATGAGATGAGTTCAGTACTCAGAATTCCACTGCTATCTCGACATTAGCACTGAGGAACCTGAAATATCCTTTAAATATGTTCACTCCCAAAATGTGTCAAGGTAGTATATTAACAAAAGGCAATAGATTGGATCAATTGCAGGTTAACTGGCTACTCTCCATGACAGTACATTTGGCAAGAACGGGTCTTAGAATTGTTAGAACGAGGGGGAGAGACTGTACCGGTGAAAACACGGAGCCTTAGAGTCACAGCCCAGAAGCTGATGAAGATCATACTTCAGTGATCATTCAGTGGCCATGCTCAGCCTGGACCCAGGTATCTGCTCCTGGACTGAGGTTAATAAAGTTAAGAGCAGGCTCTTCTGATGGATCTGGGGATACTGAGATTGCTCGGGTTCTGAGCTGAAGGGCTTTTTCACCCCATAGTGCTCTTCTGTCAGTCCCTGAAAATGGGACATGAAAATGGATTTGTTCAAGTGATAACCCTGAGATTCTAAGCCTTAGCACCTTTTAAAATGAGCAAGTGACATAGAGCCAGGTACGAGGCAACCTCTGCAAATGAATTAATTAGACTTCTCAAAAAGAGCAAGCAGGCACGCTGTGGTGTTTTATTACAGTTTCCTAAGTGGTAATAGAAAAAGAATCACTTGATTTTAAATTCTTTCCCCCAAGGTACACAAGAAACAAGCAAGACAGAGACTCCCCATCCCACCCCACCCCACCCCTGCAAAATGATTTGTTGTTCTTGTTCAAGAATCTGTGTACTCAGAGACCCCACAAACTTGCTTTGGGAAGTTGAAAGGGAGAAGAATTGTAGGGTTAAGAGTCACAGTTATACCATAATTGAGACATTTGGAACATCCTCAGACAGTACTGAGCTTTGACACCACTGTGGATCAGAAGGTAGAATCCCACATGAGGAAGACACTGAACTTGACCCTGGGACTACCTTCTGGGTAACCTACCACCTCCTTCTATAAGAAGCTTGGTCTTGGAAATGTGTGATGATAATCCTGATTGCCAATTTGATTGAACTAGAGTCGATGAGACTTGTTAGGCGGACTTCTGGGTGTGTCGACAAGAGTACCTAAAGGGGAGAGACCTGAATGTGGGCAGCAGAATCTGGTAGGTTGGGGAAACCAAGGGAGCAAATACAAGCGTAGGAGGAAACCCACTAGCTCAGGCTTGCTCTATGCCCCTTGCTTCCTGGCTGCCAGAAGGCTAATAGCTTTGCTCCAATCCAGGTTCCCATCAATGGAGGCAAATGATCAAGGATTTGATTTAAGGATTCCTCTGAAACCAGGAGCCAAGATGAATCCTTTCTTTCATTTCCTTGGGTGTTTTATCACAGCAGACAAAAACTAAGAAAGCCAGACCGGAGTCTAAGCACAACGTTCACATCCTTTCCCACATATACCTCATGTGGATAACCTGAAGGTAATTTCATTTTGTATTTTGAGCAAGCTGAGCACTTGAGATCAGGTGAGGAAGTCTCCTCTTATGGCATCGTACAAGCTTCTGAAAAAGTTTCAGATTTTGGAGTATTTCAGACTTTAAGATTTCAGACTAAGGATGCTCAATCACTTATCCAGCCTAGTAAATCAACAAAGGTGAGTAAGACAGTCTACCATCCAGGAGATGATGCTAGACTCTGCCATGGGGAGCAGGGCTATAGCCTCGGGTATGTAAGAAACAAGGAAAGCAGGATCAATAGCAAGACAGAGATGAATGAGGACATACCCACATGCTATCGGCCCTCAAGGTGAAAGCACTGGTATCACCTATATATAGTCTCTCCCTTGATACAGTCATGCCCTGAGCTAATGTGGGTCTAGATGTCCAAGTCACAATTTGAGTTTTGACATTCTGGAGTGACCTTGGGCAAGTTACTTATTATTTGTTCTCTGTGCGCTTCCCTGGCCTCATCTGTAAAATGAGGGTGGGGCGATGGCAATAGCTACCTCTTAGGTTTCTCACAAGGACTTGATGAGTAGACACAGAGAGCTGCCATGATGAAGCCAGCATAAGAAATGCTCCTCTCTGTGGGGCAAATGGACCGTGCCACCAGACAGAAGAACTGTAAGGTTGAAGCAGATTTAAAAACCCTGGTACATCTCATAGTTGAGAACAACAGGCTTTGGAACCAGCTCCAGGCCAGGCTCTACCAGTCCTGGAACACGTAACCATGACACCTCAGAGAGGACCATGACAACCAGTCCTGAAGCATAAAAACCTGAAATTCTCCATGCTAAGGAGGTATCTAGATAGGCCCTGAGTGTCTAACCAATGAGCTTCCCTCCCTGAGCATCCCTTCCAGAAAAAGGTATTTAATCCCTGAGTAAGATGTATGCATTCACATCCACCATGAATGAAACAGTTTGGAAAAGCAAGGACCCATCTCCTTCATCAAGGATCAATGTTCCGGTGTGGGGGTGGGGGTAGGGGTGGGGCTTTCTCTCTTCCATCCCTCTGTATTCTCAACACTCACATGGAAATAAACTGGATTCTACCCTGGCCCTGGCCCGTACGGGAAGCCTAGACACTCAACTTGCAGACCACTGTTCTCCTCAAGGTCCCCAGGAGCATCTGGGTACACAGGAGATTGAGAACCATAACTTCTGTCCCAGCCCCTGCTGCTTCTCACTGGGGAAACATGGGCTGGGACTCCCTACTTGGAGTCTGTTCTGTCTTCCCTAAACCACATGCTGTCAGCGCTCTGGCATCCCAGTGGTGAGGCAGAAACATAGCCCGACACTTCTCTAGGTACAGGTGGTCCTCCACTTACAACAAGGTCGCGTCACCAACAGAAGATGTTCTAACGTAGAAAATCATTAATACACCTTGCCTTCAGGGCAAAAGAGCTAACCACAATGCACTCTCAACTAGCTGCTATGTCTGGGAGCCCAGTGTCACCAGAAAATGTCACATACCAATATCTCAAGAAAAGGTAAAAATGCAACATTCAGTTTCGACTGAATGCAAACACTTTTGCACCATTGTGAACTTGAAAATTTCTAAAGGTAACCATCAAAAGTCAGGGGGGCATATGTATTTGCTTTGGACTGGATGAAGAATTTGTAGAACCTGACAGAAGAGAGAGGGTCATAGAGACAGATAGAGAAGGTCGTATTATATTGTAGAGGGATTTCAAGGGCACCCCATTGGATCAAGTCACAAGAGTACATTGTGGTCAAATGGACACACGCAAAGTGACAAGAAGCCCACACATCACCCCACCCCTCTTTGGTACAAGGGGAAAGAGAAGGAAGAGGAAGAAGCCTGCATCAATTGAACACACCAAAGACACCAGGAAAGAAATAAAAAAAGGAAAAACAAAAACCTTCTGGAAGTGATGGCATTTATCTGAAAGTAATTAGGTAAATTTTTACTGTGGGCACAACAGAGGGCTTAAGAGTTAAATCCAGCTCAATTGCTGAGGAAAAAAATGTTCTGTTTTGCACAACTGAGTTTGTGACTGCGTGTGTCATACCCATGAGCAGGAACAAGGTTCTCACTGTCTTTCTGATTTCAAGTCCTGCAGCCCCTTCCTCTGACTGACCTTCTGCCCTGACTGCATCTCTCCTCTGCTGTGCCCTATCCCCAGTCGTGTCATGGTAGTCAGTAATGTCCTTCCTTTTGAATCCTAAAATGGACCCAAGATCTCTTCCTCTAGTCTAGATCAGCTATGGGTCCTACACAGCATTCAAGAATGGTGACCTCGAGGCCATCCCTAAACCTCATGAATAAAGTACTCATGATGGTACCACACTTAGTGAAAACAGAGATGGAAACCAGATTTTCTTTCCTAGGGATTAGAGCCCCATCTATTTTGTAGGGACTTGTAAGGCATAAATGAGGTAACATTTGTAAAGTACCAGAGATCGGTGGCCAGAAGTCCACGGCAGGGATAATGTCCTGATCACTCTTATTCGTTGAGGCAAGGTCTATCAATCAGTCCCAGAGCTCACAGACACAGCTAGTCTGACTAGTCACTTTGCTCCAGGGATAGGGTTATGGGTTGTTGCCATGTCCACCCAGCATTCCTGTGGCTCTAGGAATCTGAACTCTAGTTGACACTTTGGTGGCAAATGCTTTCACCACTAGGTTGTCTCCCAGTCCCTTATTTCCATCTTAAATAGTAAAAGAAAAGGCTGGCATGGTGGTAAATACTTCTAATACCAGAATTCAGGAGACTGAGACAGAAAGATCCAAAGTTCAAGGCTAGCCTAGGCTATATAATGAGACCTGATTACTAACAACAACAATAGCAACAACAGTGGGTACTCAGGAAAACATTATTCCTTTGCAATAGTTATTTCTTTGATTCTAAGCTTCCTGATGCTGTAAGATACACGCACATATGGAGCTGCATAAAGAGATCTCTGAGCAAATGAATCTACACTTACCCAACTTGGAAAGGTTCAGGTGAGTTGCAATAGTAGGGCTCCCCCCCCCCAGTGAAACTGTTGCACTTTGGAAGAAGGTTCTGGAAAGATGTCAGAATTCCCATTGTCAAGAGCATTCCAGAATTATCTCAAATTTTGGAGACTTTCCCTAACCATCAATTCTTTTTTAAAATCTCAAATGATTCCATTGTTCTAGCAAAGTCAGGACTCTACAGTGTTAACTTCCTGCTTCTCAAAGTGTTCTTGGACACGCAGAGTCACCATCTCTCTGAACATTCCTTTTGGAAGCACAGGGTCTCTGGCCTGGCCGACATCTGCCAAAACCGAATCTGCAATGAAATAAGGCCTCTGACACAGGCTGGGCCTCTCAGGTTTTACATCGTGAAGCTCCACGGGGCCTATACTCAGTAAGACGTGCTAGAGAATGCTCTGGCTGATAACCAGGAGCTCCAAATCTCTGGCTGCAAAACCTTTGGCAGTCACTAGACCTCAGTTTCCCCTCTGGCAAAACAGGATTTTAGGCTAGACAGTCCCCAGCTTCATACTGAGTAGACACGTGTGGCTTCCATCCAACCCGGCTTCAGCTTCGCGGAAGCCTCGGCCCCTCCCCCCATCCCCAGCTGGGATCCCCAGGGTGTCCTGCTGAGGAGTCCAACCCAGGAGCGACTGAATCTGGCAAGGGCTAAAAAATTAATTCCCTTCAAATCAATAATTTGCAATTAAGCATGGAAGACACTAAAGCCAAGGGGGGGTGGGGCAGGCTTCTGGAAGGAGGACAGCTGAGCACTCCCTGCCTTTGGGAAGGGGTGGGGCAAGCCCTCGCTCCAAGCAAACAAATGAACATTCAGTTCCATTGTTCAGGAGGAAGCTTGCACAGGGACTAAGTGGTACTTGAGGAGTGAGAAAACAATCAAGATGTCAGCAGGAGTCAATGCCAGGAGCTAATTTGGTTTCCACTGGGCTCCTTGCTTCTACACTTCTGTGGCTCAGGGTCCCATCCCAGGACTCCAGGACACGCTGAAGTCTCCAGACCAGGGTTTCACAGTGCACTGGCTGCAGACAGCACCCAGCTCATGAAAGAATTGGAAACCTGCCTGGGTTCCCTCCCCATTCTCAGCAGCAAGTGTCAGACCAGCCTGGGCGAACGCCAGGCGGGCAGTGCCAATGTGGAGTGCAGAAGACAGAAGCAGGCAGCCTCACAGAGCCAGGACTGCATGGTGTTTGATGCTACACAGTGATAGCTTCAATCCAGGGCTCAGAGCCATCCTGTAGGTCTCTAGAGATGTGCAGAGAGATGCTGAGATTCTTGAAACAAAATTGAAGAGTGCTTAATTTTAGCAGTGAATGAATGCCATGCAGGGCTGTGGGTGAGGGTGGGGGTGGGGTGAGGGCTGGGGTGGGGGTGAAGGTAGAGGTGGGAGGGCTGGGGTAGGGTGGGGTTGGGGGTAGATAGGGATTAAAAACAGCAAGTGCTGCGTCTCTGAAGAGGCAGGAAATTCAATGCATGGGGACTGGGAAACAAAACACAGATCTTTTACATTTCACCAAAACCACAGGAAAATGCAGGCAAGGATGCCATTTTTCCTCCCTTCCGTAAGAGTTAACAAATGACTCATCTGTGAGTCGTTATAAGTCAGTAAGACTCCAGAACAGAAATGACAAGAGAAAGGAATAACATTTATTAAGACCTGCTGTAGGGGGCTGGGAGATGGCTCAGTTGGTAAAGTGCTTGCCTTGCAAGCATCAGGACCTGAGTTTGAGCCCCAGAACCCAAGTCAAAAGCTGGGCGTGGTAGCACATGCTGGAAAGATGGAGACAGGCTGGTCCCTGCAACATACATGGGCCAGCCTGTCTGGAGGCCAGAGAGAGACCCTGTCTTGAAAAAGAGTGAACAGTGCCAAGGGAACAGAATGAGGTTGACATGTGGCTGACCTCTGGCCTCTATGCTCACAAATGCACACATGCATCCACACACACACACACACACACACACACAGGGTCTAGTACTCTACAGAAGCACTTCCTCTTGAAGACACTTGAGCATTACCCTTCTTCTCAAGGCAAAAACGTTTTCCAGCAACTTCTTGCTCAATTCCAAAGTACAAATCAAGCTCTGCTCTTTGTAAAGCACTCATTTAAACATGGAGCTAAAGCAACAAACAAAACAAGCAATCAAACAAAGCCTATGAGACAGAACCTCGACTTAAAATCTAGATAGGAAAGCAAAATGTGCAAATGGAACACTAGGCTTACTCCATCGAGTGTCAAGCATCAGATGGGTAGAAGGTCAGGACACTGAGGGAAGTTAGAGTCAGAAGAAGACTCAGGAGCCATGCACTAATGTTGTGACCATCAGGGAGCTTCAGAAAGACCACACCAGACCAAAGAGTTCCAAGTGAGGTTTATTGAGAAAGGAAAGGGCAAAGATGGCGGCAGAAAGAGAAGGGGGTGGGGAGAGATCAGAGGGTCCTTTCTTTACATATAGATGGTGACATAATCACAGGTAAAGGTGGGAGGTGAGCCAAGTGTATTCTGGGAATATGGTGGCTGTTGCCTTGTGATGTCACAGGTTTCGGAGGTCCATAGTGTTGAGTCAGCGTGGTTGGAAAGGCATAGGGAGTGGGAAGGCTGCTTCATCAGCAGAGAACAGCTAGATCCAAAGTATGAAAAGAGGGAGGGGAGGGGAAATGAGGGGAGGGGACGGGAAATGAGGAGGGAGGGCGGACCTGTTGGCTGCATAAAGACCACATATTCCTACTTTTAAAATGGTATAATGAAAAGGAAAACATGACTGCTCCTAGGTATGTTGTAGGAGGGGTTTACTGTAGATAAAAGGGAGAGCGCAGTTAGAGGCAGAGACATCTAGGAGAGTCCATAGTGGACATGACCAGACTGATCAGTGCCATGTGGGGAGACAGGGGGAAGGGAGGGGAGAACGGAGAGAGGGGATCCAGGTGCAGCAGCCAGGAGGCCCAAGGAGGTTCAAAGACAGCAGGTAACCAAAATGGTTGGATTATATAGGAAAAAGCAGTCTATCCTCCAGGGCTTGAGAGTTCAGCGTAGGGGGCAGAGTACGCCAGCCATGAGAGCCCTGTGACAGATAGAGACTGAGGTACCAGGAGATTCTGGTGGCCAGCATCTGCTTTGATGTGTTAAAGAGGCACCTCAGCCGTTTGTCTTGGTTTGAAGCCTAACAATATTATGATGATCTTAAATGAAAAAAGTTAGCTCTGAAGACCCATGGGTTTAAACCTTTTCAATTCTGAAAGTATTTCTAACTCTAGAGTATCTTTTAAAGGAACTTGTAATGCCCAGTCACTCAACAGTCACTTTCTCGTTTGCCTTCAATGGACATTGCAAGGGATCTACACAAACTTGGCACATTGCTGAGCCTCTGCCTTCCCCAGAAGACCCAGTACCTGGCTCCAGTCTCTCACTGTGTGATAAGGAGCCCTGGGCTGAGTCTTTCACCAACCGTGTTTGACTAAATCATGGCTACTGCTCTACATTCACCAAAGGCCTTCTTGAGAAAGCTCCTAGGCATTTCCTTCTAATTAACTGGAGTTTCTTCTTTTGCTGCCCATGGAACCCCGAGGCACCATGACTCACCTGCACATCTGCCCAAATCCAAAACCAGTGTCTCAATAGGGAAGAACAAATAAACGGGGCCAGAAGTCACATCCCTCTATGCTAAAGTTCCAACTCTCTCTTTTCTTGGTAGGATAGAGAAGAAGGCAGGTAAGACCTTTCTGTTCTACCCCCTCTTCCCTCTAGAAAAGGAGAGACATTCCATCTTCAAGGAGAAAGCCTGCTATGAATTGCTCACACTCCAGGGCGTTCTATTCGACCGCTGTTCTAAGTGTTGACTAAAACTGAAAGTCACAGGGCACCATGAACGCTGTCTTCTCATCCATACACCCATGTTGCGAGGTGGTCCAGGTTCAAGGTCCCTGTTCTTTCCTCACTCTTGTTCTTGCTCTCAGGGATCAGTGGAGTCAAAGAGGCTGCATTAATCAGCTCCATGCTCACCTCTGAAGCATTTCCTTCTCTGGCTTGTTTCTGCTAAGACTCCTGTTGTCCCATTGCAGAGCTGAGTTCTGAGACTTTGTATTTGCATGTTGAAATGAAAACAGGGGTTCACACAATTGGTTTACTTTTGAGACCGTGAGGCCCTGACTGAAATAAGCAAACAAATCCGGAAAAGAGACTTGAGCTGGTCACAGGAGTCCTACATCAGGGCTTGCGGGAGAACTGATTGGTGGTCTGGGTCAAGGCAGAATTGCAGTATTTCTGCATACACTAACCGTATATAACAGCGACTGTTTTCTAACACAGTCTCTTAATGAGACCGAGCCTCCATGCTGTCCAGTACTCACCTGAAATAATCAACTCCCAGGACATTGAGGAAATTGAGGGTTCTGTGAAAATCCTGTTCCCAACACTCTCTGGTACCCTTCAGTGACTGAGATCACAGAAACACAGACATACAGACATGGGGACATACACAGACACAAAGACACACAGACACACACACACACACACACACACACACACCAGCCTCCTCACACATATTAGATTGAGACATTTCTGGAAAAACAATCCCTGGTTCTGTTTCCATGGAAGCAATCTCACGTCCCCAGTGGCAGCAAATGGCAGGCAGCCGGCGGTAAGGGAGCTCCTGGGGCCGCTGTGGGCCTTCCCTTCTTTGCCAGCAGAGTGGGCTATAGGAGAGTGGGAGGCAAGGCTGAGCCTCACCAACAAACCCAAACCTCCGGGGAGACAGTGGACCCCAGCTGTGCCCCCTCTTTTGGGGCAAATGTACATCTGGGCATTCTGGGCACAGCTCCAGCCAATCAGCCAGGCTGATCCCCCTTCAGCTTACCACAAAAGGCTGCTTGCTTGGAGCAGATGGTTGTGCTGAGCCTGTGCCTAAACCAAGATGGAGGCCACCCATGGGGCTTGAGCTGTAAAAACAGTCACTGCTCCAAGCAATACCCCCTGGCTTGGAGAGTACCCCATCCTCCCTTAGCTTCCAGAGCACCCTAACCGTGTTTCATGTTCTACTGGTGGTACACAGGACAAGTTGAGGTAGCTCATGGAAGAACACTCTTTAAGAAGTTTTGGCTACATAGTGACTATGCCTATTTTAGAAAAACCATGATGTATGATTTCATGGGTAATTGCAGCTAAGCTTAAAACTTAAGGAGATGTTAATGAAATTTCTCCACTTCTTAAAATTCAATAAATGATAGAGTAGGTATTTATAGATATGAACAAAAAATAGAAATATGCACAAATAGGGCTGGTGGAATGGCTTAACCAGTAAAGGTGCTTGCCACTCAGTCTGACTACCTGAGTTCAATCCCCAAGACCCACATGGTTAAAAGGAAGAACCTATTTCTGAAAGTTGTCCTATGACCGCCACATGTGCTCCATGGTAAACATAATTAAGTATGCGTGCACGCACAGGCACACACACACACACACACTGTGATAAAAATACCATATTTTTAAAAGAATGAAAACCATGCAGAAATAAAACTTGAGAAATGTTAAAACTCTGAGTGTCCTCTTTTAGGGCCAGACAACTGTCTGAAAAAAAAATATTCTGGAAGTGGCAGGGTATAAGATGAAAGCGCTGGATAAGGAGGGGACCCCACCAAGTAAATTCTTCCTTAAGGATAATCAGGGTGGTACGGACCCTTGGTTGTCTTATACAGTCCCCAGTATGATTTCCAGGACTTTGCAGAGGCTCTTGCTACCTACACCAGCTCAGATGCACACTTGACTGACCTCCAGTTCTAACCAGGGTCACTTCACCTAAGTTAATGTCTTAGTTGCTTTTTTTATTGCCATGATAAAACAACCTGACAAAGGCAACTTATTGAAGACAGGGTTCTTCTGGCATATGGTTCTAGAGGGATGAATGTCTCTAATTTCAGAGTGGAGGCAGCAGACGGTAAGAAGCTGGAGCAGTAGCTGAGAGTTCCCATCTCAAACCACGAGCAGGAAGCAGAGACTATGCACTGGAAACAACACATGGCTTTTGATCTCTCAAAATCTGTTCCCAGTGACATATTTTCCTCAGCAAGGACATACCTCCTAAACCTACTGACATACTATCACCATCTGGAGGCAAAGTTCTCAGATGCCAAAGAATGTGGGATACATCTCATTGAGACCACCACATTCCACTTCCTAACCCCTATAGTCTCACATTCATATCACAATGTTAAATGGACTTAGTCCAACCTCCTAAGTTCCCAAGTCTTTCACTGTCTCAACACTAAAGTCAAAATTTCCCTCTGTGACTCAAGATAATCTCTTGACTGCAATCCCCTGTAAAATCAAAATACAAACTATACACTTCCAGTGTACAATGGCACAGAATATGCATTACCATACCAAAAGTTGAGAATGAGGCACAGTGAGAAATACTGAACCCAAGCAAGACCAAATCCCGTCGAGGCGGACTCCAAGTCCTGTAAGCTCCAAGTCAAAGGGCTTAGAGGTCTCCACCCCTCCAACTTGTTCCCTGCCTCTCAGCCGGGCTGTTTCCACACCCTATGTGTAGCTTCCCTTGGAAGAGATCTCACAGTTCAGATTCCAGGTTGGGGTAGAGCCAGGCCTCCTTGAATCATGTTTACAACAGCGTTTGTGCATCCTTTCTAGGAGCAGAAAATGCCTTAGGCCTGTTCCTTTCATAAGTTGGAAGCTTAGTGGGGTGGGCTCTTCCCTTTCTTGCAGATGGCCTCTCCTTAATGGTGATACCCTCCTTCACAACTGCAGCCTTTCTTCCAGCCCACATCGCATCAATAACACCAATCTTGCCAGTGTCCCTTTCCTCTCCAAACTACATTTTGTATTTCTTTCTACCTCACTTGTTCTTTTTCATTATAGAATTCATGGGAGTGATTGCTAATGACCGTAGGGCAGAGCCACTATTGGCTGTCTTGAAATCTCCTCTACAAAAGAAATTAGTCTATTACTTTTAAATTTAGTCTCAGGCAAGTTCTGAGGACAGGGCAGAAAGTAGCTACAACTCTTGCCAAAATATCACAAGAACAGTCTCTGACCCAGCTCCTAATATTGTTCCCTCTGAAACCTCTTAAGCTGGGCCCCCATGGTCTCCATCGCTCTTAGAACTTCTGTCTTCCGTGTTCCTATTATGGTGGTTCATCAAGCCCTGCTTACAGCATTCAGCTGCCTTTCTAGTCTAAAGTCTTAAAGTATTTCCATATTCCTTCAAAATCATCACATGGCCAGGTTCTTCACGGCAACATCCTACTCCCTGGTACAAGGTTGTATCTTAGTTACTTTTCTGTTACTGTGATAAAACACCATAACCAAGGCAATTTATAGGAGAGAGGCTTTATTTGGTTTATGGTTCAAGAGAGATAATAGTTCACAATGGAAGAGTAGAAGTAGCAAGCCGTTGGAGTCTGGAGCAGTATCTGAGAACTTATATCTCAAACCACAACCAAGCAGCAGAGAGAGTGCACTAAAAATAGGCACCCATGACTTACTTCCTCCAGGAGGGCCACACTTCTTAAACCTACCCAAACAATGTCACCAACTGGTGACCAAGTATTCAAATGCTTGAGAGTATGGGGGACATTTCGTTCAAACCACTACAGTCCATGATCCTAGCAAGCCAAGCCACACAAAACAGAAGACTTCTATTGAGCCCTCCCCTGGAGCCAGCTCTAAGCGTCCAGTGGTCAGCCCCTCTCACCTCACATACCACTTCCAAAACAAAGTCATCTCCTAGCCACAACCATACTCCTCAAGGCCTTGATACACCCCAAACATCATAACAATAAATGTAGAAAGGAAAGTGATGCTTCTATTCCTCTTTCCACTTCCACCCTGTGTCATGTAGTGGTTCAGGAGAGTAGAACAGGGTACCACGCACTGAGGGACTTAATCACAGACTTTATTTTTTCTCATAGCTGAATTTCTGAGGAATTCAGAGGGGCAGGATGCAAGAGTTTTAATGATGCCTTCCTTCCTTATGATTTCTAAACTGTCAACCTCTCTATGTGTCCTTATAAAGCACAGAAACAGCAAGCTCTCGGGTGGCTTTTCTTGTAAGGACACAAATATCCTCATGAGGACCCTCTGTCCTAGCCTCAGATAAACCCAACTATCTTCCAAAGGCTTCCATTCTAGACACTGGGGTCAGGAGGCTAAAGTTGCAGAGTATGTGTTTTCGGAGAATAAACTCAGGTCACGGCAAGTGACTTCTTGCCATTGAGGCCTCCTTGTAGATCTTAACAATAAAAGCAAAACCACCAGCAACACGACTCACTGACTATGTGATTCACTACAGATCCACAAAGTCAATATTGCTCTTCCCTCTTTGCAGCATCCAAGCTGAATCTCAGAGGCTAAATGACCAGGAACTTGAGTGGCAGCAACAGCCCTCAAACCCAAGTCTCTGTCTGGGACCCCAAATCTTGTTCTATTCTAGCCCCTCAGCTGCCTCCCCTCCCATGTTCTTCCTCAAGCTCCACTGTGTCCTTTGCTGCCCGCTCAGACCCCTCCCTACTTCCTCTGTGCGTGTATTCAGAGGGATCCCCAGGGACACCATCAACCTGAACCCCTGTAAAAGGCCACTTCCTCCTAACACACCCTGAACATCTGTGAAAACAATTTCTCCTCAAGCCCACAAATGAACCTCGTAATAAAAACTCACCGTCCAATATAGCCTAACAAATGTCCTGATGGCATTTTAACTACTGGAGGGACCTGATGATGTTTCTTCCTAAATTGTTCTGGGAAGGTGCCTGCCTCTGTTGGATAGGCTATCTATGAGACAGTGGGACTTCATTTTTCCAGGTCGGACAATTTCTTTGGTCTTCAGCTCTCTAGGTTAGACTATGTTGCTGCAATAGACCCCTCATATTGAGCAGTTAAGTTTATTTCTCACCTATAAACGATCTATTCCAGGTTTAGGGGACTTTCGAGGCAGCTGGTCATGTGCTGTTGATAAAGCCAGCAGCTTCCATCCAGTGGCTCCCAAGGTTGTCCATGTTACAGAATAGATCATGGGGAATTGTATAGCAGCTCACACCACACTGTCCAAAGCAAGTCACAGGTCACCTGTGTTCTGGTGACAGGAGACCCAGAGTCAAAGGAGAATTTCAGACCCTCCAAGCTTTCTTCTGTGGGCTTGGGTAGGGGGATGGAGCACTGTCAGCAGAGAGCCTTATGGGTAAGAGGTCTGGGCTAGGAAATGGGGTGTAAGGCTTTGAGGTTCTGGGACATTAAGAAGCCATTCCACATCTCTAAGTGGCAGGATGAGGAGAACACTTCTTGTACTAACCTCACAGTTTTGCTGCAGTGGATAATTTGAATCAATGAATGTATTGTTCCATTTTTTTTAAAGCTACTCTTTCAAATCTTATCTCGCAGGTACAAGGCAAAGAATAAAATAGAAACAGAACCTAAAAACCAAGCAAGTTTAGGCACCCTGAGGTCCCTATTCCAGCTCTCCCATCCTCCATAAAGGTGTCTGATACATCTGTGGTCCAGGCAAGCCTACTTTAGGATAGCGATGTCATCTGACCACCCTCGGGTGTGGCACCGGACCTAAGAGCACCATTCACTGTGGTCTTTACAAGCAGAAGTGATTTTTATTGAAGTATGTGCTTCTGGTTGTTTTGCCTTTTGAGATAGTGTCACGCTATGCAGAGCAAGCTGGTCTCTAACTTGCAGTGATCCTCCTGCCTCTGCCTCAACAAGGGCTAGGGTTGAGGGTATAAGCCACCATGTCTGGCTAGTAAGACTTTTCATCTCTTCTCCTAAGTAGTTAGAGTCTTTCCTCTTCTTTTCTCCTTCCTTTCTTTCAAGTTCTTAGCATGCTCAAGTCTCCCAGCCTTCAAAGGACCTCGGCTCCAACCTTAAGGTCTTCCACTGCTCTCCCACCACTCACATACGGAATGTCCCATACAAGCTTGGGTTTCCTTACCATAAAACTTCTTGGAAACAAGGCCACACATGTGCCCAGTCCCATTCTCTTCTTCCTTTCACTAGTCATGACACTTCTAATTGAGCCTATGCTCTTACCAGCAGTGGAAAAATATACTGGGAAGGTCACATGACCCACTCGTTACATTTCTGCCAGTCTCACATTTCTGAGACACTTAGGATGTCCGTCACCCTACTGAACAGGACTGGCCCCATGTGTACCGTTGCTGCTCGGATTCCATTGGCCGCTTCTGAACAATGCCTCTGCTTACTTGGCTCTGCTGCTGAGACTTTTCTCAAACCCTCCCTGGTCTTGCTCCTTCCCCTCCCCACATCCTATTGAGCCCACCCATTCCTGGCTCCAGTCACAACCTTACCCTTCTCTCATGCCATCTCGTCTCCATGCTCTGCTCCTGCTTGAGCCTCAGACCCCAGTTTTCTCTAGTGTGATTTATTCCCTTAGCAACTTGGCATGCCTTTCTTCATTCAGTTATAATATCTACTTTTAAGGCTTGTAAGAAGAAAATTAATTTATTGATGTGTGATGGTTTGCATATGCTCGGGCCAGGGAGTGGCACTATGAGGAGGTATAGCCTTGTTGGAGTAAGTGTGTTATTGTGGGTATGGGCTTTAAGACCCTCATCCTAGCTGCCTGGAAGTCAGTCTTTCACTAGCAACCTTCAGATGAAGATGTAGAACTCTCAACTCCTCCTGCACCATGCCTGCCTGGATGCTGCCATGTTCCCATCTTGATGCTAATGAACTGGACCTATGAATCTGTAAGCCAGTCACAATTTAAATGTTGTCCTTTACAAGATTTGCTTTGGTCATGGTGTCTGTTCACAGCAGTAAAACCCTAACTAAGACACGATTGTCAAGGAAGTAGTACAGTTAGGCAGCTGGTTATATACTAAATATTGTTCCTTTTTCTTTGCCTGCTTAATACACTGTCTAGTTCACTTCTTTAGACTTGATTGGCCACCATTCACCTCTAAACTCCTTCAGAGTTTCTCCATGGTTTCAATCTCTAGATCTCAACCCCCTGCCAGACTCTCATGCCACTTCTTCATCCCCTATAAAAATGGATGGTTTGCTGTTCCCCTAGTGTGCCACCCACAGGGAGTCAGGTGCTTGATCTCCTCTGCCAGGAATCTGTTTCTTTTCATTGCCTAGAAAATGAACCAACCAAGAAACAACCTTTTCTGCCTCTCCACATATCAGGTAAGCATTAATTCTTTTGAGAAAGATCCCCCAACCCAATATTCCTAGCTCAGATTCTCTGGTCCAGCACTTCTCACTTGTGGGTTAAAACCCCTTTTGGGGGCTGCATATCAGATACCCTGCATATCAGATATTTATGTTATGATTCATGACAGCAGCAAAATTACAGTTAGAAAGTAGCAATGAAAACAAATTTATGATTGGGACTCACCACAAAGTGAGAAACTGAGTTAAAGGACTGCAGCGTTAGGAAGGTTGAGAACCACTGCTCTAGACAAACCCCTCTTCACACTGGATCCACCTTTGTCTTGTCAGTTAGTGGCATAGCTTAGGGTAGCATGGCTAGATCAATCAGATTACCATTAGAAAGACAGATCATATCCCAGGACTCACAAGGGGATTCTTCCAGAAGGTCAACACTCCAAAGCCTAATTCTTTCCAGATCCCCTCCCCCCAGTTCTAGCTTGCAATCCACTCTGCCCCAGCATTCCAGAAGAAATGATGTCATTTATAAGAGAACGACAAGCACCCATTGATAGTGAATGAAATGGTGTTCGACCATAATGTGTAGTCTGCTGATTAAACATAGTCACAAAATTTGCTGTTTGTTTGTTTGCTTGTGTGTGTGTTTGTTTGTTTGTTTTGGTATAGAGTCTCAATTTATAGCTCTGGCTGGTCTGGAACTATATAGACTAAGCTAGTCTCGAACTCTCTGTGTCTGCCTCTCCTTCTAAGAAGGTTGAAGTCACATTACATGATTAAAAAATCGTCCAAAAAGCAATTCGAGACTTAATAAAAACAAAAACAAACAAACATCAACAGAAACCACCATGGCAGAATCATCCGGGAACAGCTAGGTCAATAAGAGTGCATCTAGTGCTGAGACCATGGAGCACAGCCCTCCGTGTTTGAAAATGCTACGATAAAATACATTAATCCGCATGCTAACATAAAAACGCTAATTTGTGAGGCTGAAGAGATGGCTTGGCAACTAAGAACACTGTTGCTTTTCTAACCTGGGTGTGAGTCCCGGCACTCATGGCAACCCACCACCAACTGTAACTCCAGTCCCACAGGATCTGGCGCCCTCTTCTGGACTTCTCTGGCACTAGGCATGCATGCAGTACACAAAGCAAACTATTCAAAATCATAAAATAAAACATTTCTAAGAAAAAAATAAATTGTAGAAGATATTAATTGAAAAAATTAAAAGTGTTAAATAGCTCGCAGCAATGATCTAACCACTTTACACAAATTTCACAGTCACCATCTCTATGCTTCCTGGCTCTATTTTGTAGACATTTATAGATGCTTTCTGACAAAAATAGGACCGTGCAAAGCAAAGCCCTGTTCACACTTACATCAACAATGCTCTCACTGCTGATAGAGAAAATCAACTCGGAAATAGGTAATGCCAAACAGGAGACTAAGCAACCTTTGAATAAACAAGAGCCCGGCTTCTCCTCTCCCTTCCCTTCTTAGACACACACACACACACACACACACACACACACACACACACACACACCATCTTTCCTTAATAATTCAGGGGTTTCTTTGCATTCTTTCTCCGAGCTCAGGCCTCAAACTATATTTTTCCCACTGCCATCTTTCCAAGGTATATTTTTATTACCATTTCAAAGGAACACCTCTTGGGTTATTTTCAGTTGATAGTTGATTCCACTATTTATACAGGTTAGGGGTCACTAGCTTACTAGAATATACTCCTTATTTCTAGTCTTCCTGTGAGGGGTGTGTTTTCTATTATGTGTTAGTTTGAATCTTTTCAAAAATGATAAAAAGACAGATAGGTATTCTTTCATGAGGTCCCTACTCTGTAGGATGCACAAGTCTCACATTCTCACTGGTAGAACTATCTGGACTCCGAGGAGCAAGGGTGGGGCAGCTGGTGGGAATGCGTCTCATTGGCTGAAATTTCTAATGTGTAATATTAAGGGCTCTCATTGGCTAGAAGTTGGTGGCAGCCTTCCCCAAACGCAGCCCAGAGCCTAAAGATTCTGCATACTCCTTTTGGTGCCAGAAGATTTTGAATTTGAACAAGACTTGGTTGCCCTTTTCTAATGTGTCATTAATAATAAATACATTGCACTGAAATTTCTCCAGCAGGGGGCGCGACAAAGAGCAGAGGTGAGGCGCGATGAAGCTAGGTGGCAGACCTTTCCCTAACTTCTGATCATGCCCTTTCCTCTACCACCTACGATTCCCAAACAATTCTGAAAAAGAACCAAACCAATCAACCAACCAACCAACCAAACGAACAAACAAAAACCCCAAAACTCCTTAATGTGGCACTGTCTGAAGCCAATAGAACTTTTTTTTTTTTGCCTTAAAACTCCCAGTACAACCAAAGGGTAATACTCTATCTATATCCACCTAGAAAGGGATAGGTATTATGTATATCTACTATCTCAATGTACAATCACCACGTGATTTTTCCCCCATTATGAAATCTCTGTGGATTTTTTTTTCCTTGATATTCTGGAGAGATGAGCTATGAGAATGCGGTCGTAGCAGCTGTTGGGGAAATATTGCCTCCTCTTTGTTCTGAATGCTGTTTAAACATTGGCAGGGGGCCTCATTAAAGATGAATCGTTGAATTAGCAAGTAGCGGTTGTAGCTTGAGGAGGCAGCATGTGCTCCTGCGGTGAAAACAGATTTGCACAAAGGAGGGAGGGTTACGGGATGTGGGGGGTGGGAGGTGGACAGGGGATGATGAGAAGACAGAGACCCAGCAATGTCAAGTGCTTGACAAGGGCTCCCTAGCCTGCCCCCTGCAGCAGTGAGGCGCCGGCCATGCAGAAAGGATCCCCAGCAGTGTGAAAAGGAACCCCTTCATATGAGGGCAACCGGGTTATTCATAACCTTTTCCTTCCTTCGGATTGTGGTGAATGAGTGCCCTGTGGCCTTTGATGATGGAAACCTTGGGGTACCAACAGCCCTTGGGCTTTGGAATGCCATCAGCACTATTTAGCCAGTGGCTAACTTTGCTCCTACTCCGTCCATGCCGCCTGTCATGGAAGCAGCAAAGAGGCAGGAGCAGTTTGCTTGCTTCGAATGTCTTTTTCCTATTTTTAAGTCCGTTCGCACATTCGTGAAGGTTTGTGTCTGATTTGGAGTTTAGAGATAGAGCAGACAAGGACTCCTGTGGAGCTGACTGGTCCCATTCAGGAGGTGAGCATTGCCACGTCACTCAAGTAGGCTGTATTGTGAGCCCGTGGTTGCCAGCGACCCTGTTCTTTCTCCCGATTCTGATGCATTCGATTTGGGAAGTGGAGAGGAAGAGAACAGAGAGCAGGGAGATGAAAGGATATAAAGTCTACTACATATCAGATACTGTACTAAGTGCAATGGCCCAAATCATATTAATTATCTGCAGTAGTCGCCCAGGAATTTTATCCCCATTTTACATGTAAAGAAACCAAGTCTCAGAGAGAATAGCGTGCCTTCAGTGGCACGACTGATAACCGGCCCAGCTGGAATTCAAACCACATCTAACTGACTGCAGACTTGAGTCCTGGATCTGCTACTCTTTTTTTTTTCTTTAGTACAAAATAGAGTTTATTAAGGGCATGGGGAGGGGAGTTAAGAGGGTAGTAGAGTCAGAAAGAGAGAGAGAGAGAGAGAGAGAGAGAGAGAGAGAGAGAGAGAGAGAGAGAGAGACAGAGAGAGAGACAGAGAGAAGTAGAGGCCAGCCATGAGCACGTGGAGAGAGGGGGGAAGGGAAAGAGAGAGCTAGAGAAAGCGAAAGCGAGAGAGCAAGGGATCGGCTACTCTTAATGTACTTTTGCATTCACGGTAGGAAAAAGGATTTGTGTATGCGAGTCAACAGTCTAAAGTGAGATCCTGAAGGCTTTGTCTCCAATTGATTCAACCCAGGGAATCTAAAGAGTTCCTGCGTCCTCTCAACACCTTGTTCTGTATTTGTTGTGAGGTCAGGTGTATCATCTGAGTGATACTGTGAAACAATGTATCCTCTTGATCAAAGCAGCCAGGTTTCAGCCATCTTAGTCTGCCTTTCTGGGCTGCATGATCTTGGCCAACCTCACTGGCCTCCATCTCATTTTTGACACTTTGAAAATGGGAAGATTGAGGGTTAATTTTTGATCGGGTCAAGAAATGACTAAAGTACTAGTGAAACGCGTGCATGAGGGTGATTCTAGAGACATTCAACTGCGGGTTTGAGGGAAGGACCTGCCCTGGATGTGGGAGGCATCATCTAACTGGCTGAGGCACCTGACTCAGCATTCCCCTTTCTCTGTATCTTGATCTGCCCAGATGTGAGCAAGCCGCCTCCTGCCTTCAAGACTTCCCTGCCCTGATAAGCACAAACAAACCTTTCCTGCTTTAAATTGCTTTACGGCAGGTATCAGGCCACAGCAACAAAGATATAGTAACCAGTGCGGATGGAGATTGTTATAAAATACTGGAGAGAAGCCACTTAAGGCCAGAAGGACTGGTTCTGGCTCACAGTATGAGAGCTAAGGTCAACTGTGAGAGGAGCACGAAGACAGGGTATTCCATGGTGGTGGAAGTGTGCTACATCTATCTACTTCTTACATGCTGCCAGTCAGGGAGCCAAGAACTTGGGCTAGCACTGGAGCAGGCCCTAGCCTATGTGACCCACCCCACTGTGAGCCAATTCTTCCAACTATGCCCACCTCCCAATGATGCCACAGCCTCCCCAAACCACCATCTAGGCAACCAAGTATTCAGACGCACGCGTCTCTGTGGGACTTGTACATTCAAAGCATCAAGTATGTATCTATTTAATGCTGACACCCAGTAAACAACGAAATGGAGTGTTCTTCCTAAAACCTCAAGAAAACAAAACAGAAACAAACAGTAGCAAAACAAAACAAAACAACAACAAAATACCCCACCACTACCACCAATGATAACAACTAAAACAGGCTCAGGCCGTCATTCCAACTGGACAGTATACTCCATTGAAAAAGTTTCCTGCCTCAACTGAGATAATGAACACCGGCAAGTCAGAATGTCAACACAGAGAACGAACAAACAAGAAGCACTATATGTGTGCACAGACACACGTGATCACGTATGTGCCCGTACACTTGTGAACCTGTGCATATGGAGGCCCAAGGACAGCCCTTGGTGTCATTACTTAATTACATGATATACAGCTTTTTCTTCTTCCTTCCTTCCTTCCTGTCTTTCTTTTAAGACAAGTTCTCTCATTGGCCTGGGACTCTGAGTGGGCTAGCCTGACCACCCGTGAAGCCCAGGGCTCCAACTCTCTCCACCCCATCCTCCCGCCCCTGGCTCTGGGATGATAAGCAAACACAGACCCTTATGCTTACTCAGAAAACACTTTCCTCACTGAGCTCTCTCCCCAAACCCCAGGAAATATTTTTAATAGTACAATACACACTTAGAAATTTGGCTGTGGTTATGGAGTCGAAATAGGTGCTCATTTGCTGCAGTCTATCCGGTCAATAGAAGGCGGCAAACACCAGTTCTCCTCTGATTTCCTTACCTGAGCCCAATTCACTGATGACTATTTGAATTTGCTGGGTTTCAACTCACGCCAGCTCATCTCTTAATTTGTATCAACTACAACAGATGTCAGGGTTTGTCCGCTCAGAGAAAAGGAGACGAAAACAGCCCATCACCCAGAAGAAAGACCTACAGAGTCATCTCTCTTTTCTTTACAGATTTAACAGCACATGACTCTATAGCCCCAATGCATGGGGCTACCGCCCTAATCAGAGGACGCAGAAGGGCCAGCTGGAGCATCCTGGGACCAGGACCTACTGCAGCCGCACGTTGGTTGTTTGGATGGAGGCCGTGTTTTTCATAAACTGACACTGCATGACATCTCTAAACAGACAGGCCCTCTGCTAAGGAGGTTTGTTTCCTACCGTACCACATCCCTGCCACTCCTGTACTTTCTCAGGTTGGGTCATAAAAAAAAAAAAAGTACTAGAAACTATTGATTTCTGTTGTGGTAAAGCCCCTGACATCACGGTGCGATAAAGATATTGCTGTGGACCCTGCGAGCCTCTTCATGCTTCTCTTCGACTTATGAGGGTCTCTGCGGACGGTATTAAGGATATTGTAGTTCCCACTCTCTGACTGTGGGATATCAGCAGGGTCTCTCCTGTGTAAAGAATAATTATCAGCACTGCTGTTACGTCTAGTAAGTGTGTAATTACATGCTCAGTTCTGTGGGCTCTAGGCTGTGCAATTTTAAATTATACAATAATGTCAAATTCTCTCCTGCTCTCTCGCGCTTTCTCTCTCTCCACCTTTTCTTTCTTTCTTTTTTTTTTAAATTGAAATGGGAGGTGGGTTTTCGGTTTGGGGGTTGGTTTTTGTTGTTGTTGTTGTTTTAACAGAAGGGAGAGTGTGAGAGCCTTTTCAGCGAGATGTGACAGTGGGTGAGAAAGGAAGGTCACACGCTGCCTCTTCATGCCTGGATACTGACTTAATGGAGGCTCTCAAATTAAGATGGATTTGGCAGATAGGAAAAAATGAGAAACTGAGGCAGAGGGGGATTAAAAAACTGTTGGTGGAGGGTGGGGGGGGAGGTCTAGGAGTAAGGAAAGAAGGAAGGAAGGTGAGTGAGTTGGGATGGAGGTGTGGCCTGGAAGTGATTGAGTTATTGGCAGGGATAAACCAGCATTGGCTGGGGTTGCCTTACCATCCATCCCTAGCCAGAAGTTAAAAGATGGCAGCCCACAGCCGTGGGAGGTATGCAGGTCAGTCAGTCACACTGAGAGGAAATTAGGCTGAATGTGGTGAACCAGTCTACGGACAGCATGTCTCAGGTGTGGGGCCAGGGAGCTGTCAACCCACCTGCCGGCTCTGCTGGCCTGTCCACCATATTGTAGATGCCCCTCCCAGGAGTGAGTGTGCTCCCTTGTCCACATCCCTTCCCCTGGAACCATCCAGAGAGTGCCCTTGGTCCAATCCCTAACTTACAGATGTTTGTTTCACATCTTACTTAGCCTTCCAGGGACTGATTCTTCAAGAAGCTTTTAAACAAGTGCACTGAACCCTGTTCCTTACCATGTCTTGAATCCTCCATTCCTATCCACAACTGCCTCTCGGCAGCACACAGCAGCTCACAGCAGTGCACAGCTACACAAGGCAGCACCACCCCATCACTGGAGCCTTATATGAAAGACCTCTGCGTATTCCCATCTTCCCCTGTCCGCAGTGGGTGTAGCTTCTGCACCCATCACTCTACCTCGCCTCAAGTCCTGACTGTTCTGGAGTTTCACAGATAGCAACTGCTATCTATGTAGCAATTGTGTACATGCCTACGCCACTCATTTCTCAGACCAGTGAAACAAGACCGAAAAAGGTCACAAAACTGTTTGGTGACAGATTCACTGAGCCCAATCTTCATGTCAGAAGCCCACCTTGTTGTTTGGAGACCACTGGGATTTGAAAGCACCAATAATTTCAAGCAACTAAAAGAGGTTGACCTGCTATCAAAGTATAGCATAAAAATTATAGCTTCTAACATTTTCTGGACACCATCAACTATTCACCCGATCCTCCCAATCACCAGTGAAGGTAGGAATTTTATCCCCCCCCCATACCTTACCCCCCATCCCACCTCTCTCTCTCTCCCCCTCCCTTCCCTGCCTCTCTCCTCCTCCCCCCCCCCACACACAAACAGAGAGAGAGAGAGAGAGAGAGAGAGAGAGAGAGAGAGAGAGAGACTGGCTCCTAGGCAGAGCCATGATTTGAACTCAGAGCATCTGGACTACATGTGCCTCCATGGTGAACTTCTCTGCTTGGGGCTTCCCACAGGAGACATCTGTAAGAGTGTGGCTGATGCTTTAGGACGAGTTCACGGCCTTCAGTGATCATCCGTCTCCTTTCTGTCCCGCTCTCCTCCACCACAAAATGGAATTGAACGATTTCTCTCGGGCACGATGTCAGATTAATTTTCAGTCAAGGCCACATTAAGCTGGTGGCTGCCAAATCCTCCTAAATGACAAGGACTCATTCAGCAGCCCAGCTAGGGTGAGGATTCCCTCTCAGAAGGCACAGCCTGCCATCAGCCCTCACAGGCTTCCTCCTCACAGCTCATCTATAAACCTTCACCCCAGACAAGAAAACGGCCTCGAGAGACCACCAGCAGAAACAGCTCTGGTTATATACTGGGTTTCGGAATTCACTCATCACGTTTTGTGGTTCTTTGGGTCCCCGTGGTTTCTGTGGAATGTGCTGGAGGTGGGCAACCGGAGCAGGGTGGGTATCAGCTGAAGGCTGTAAATAACCCCCTGCGTTTGAGTAGATGTTTTCATTTCATGGTATTTTTACGTGTATTATTCCAGCCCAGTCCCCTTTATCCCCAAGGACAGAAGTCTTCTGTTTGGATTCCTTTCTACTCCTGCCCCACCACAATCTTTTGCAGAGAAGAAAAACCAAAATATTTAACGACTTGATCCAAATCCAAAACGGAAAGAAACCCCAGACCCCCAAACCCTGGTAAGTGTGGAATATGAGTGACAATCACCACTGACCTGCAAGGAACATTCTGCAACTTCTTGGGTCCTGCCACCCCTGCTGTGCACACTGGCGGAAAATGATTGATGTGTGGGGAAACGATTGTGCTTCCATGGTGAAGATGGTGTGATCTGCCCAAAACCCCAATACAAATGCTTTCCCATGATCCCACTACCCTAACATAGCCTTTAGTCAATGTCTTGCTTTGAGGCGCTCTGACATTTTCAGTGTCAGAGAACTTGCCTCCTCTAAGTTGCCACTTCTCCAACTCCGACTTACTGAGATCATGTCTCCTACCCCTTCACAGCCAGAGTCACTCAATAATCACCTCACATCTAAAATGGAAATACTGAGCTAATCCACGTTTATTCAGAATTCTACAGGAGACATGGAAGTAACACCAAAGTGGTGGGACAACGTGCTCTGCCCTCAAGACATCTGGAGATTACGTGACCACCAGAGGAGAGCCTTCGGAGACCTGGATATAAGATAGTCTTATCTCCAGCCATGCCCTCCAGGAAGGTGACAACCCCTTGCAGCAGACCTGAGACTCTGGTCAGGTCCCAAGAGAATAACAGAAACTGATAGACTGGAGCAGGCCTGAAGCCAGCCGACCTTCCTCACGAAGGCATATGTGCTATTAATTATAGTGCTGTGCAATACAAACTCCATGGGTGCTCACACCACCGGGCCTCTCACAAGGCACTCCCTGGTTCTTGTTCCAGAACTGGGGCCTTTAGAGATCAATGACTGGAAAGACTGAAGTCCAGAGATGTTCAGTCACTTGGCAAGGTCACACAGCTAATTAGCCGCTGAGATGAAAACCCAAGTCTCTTGACTCTTAATTCACTTCTCTTCCCACAGTGTACTTCTAATTTTTCCTTTGAATGAAGTTTAAATTAGAAAAGAAGTGATCTACGACCAGTCCCATGATGACCAGTGGATTTTCTCCTCAACACCGTCGGGTGTCTCTTGTTTTGAGACTTGTTCATTCCTTACTCTGTGATCCCTGTGTTTCGTTTTATAAAATGGTGCGGAAGACGTGTCCCAGTTAGTAATAGGATTGCCATTCGATACCATTTCAGGCTGCTTCTCTACCCGTGGCATCGATGAAAGTTTTGTTTTCTCATAACTCTGGAAAGATGAAAGAGAGATGCCATCTAGCCATGCACGCTCACCTCATACATTAAAGTTGCAGCTGTTGTGTGACCTTTCTGGAAATATGCCAACAAACATTTCACCCCCACACAGGTCACTGATAACAGGCAAAGAAACCATTTCATTTACGATAGCTTAGTGCACCACTGATTTTACTGGGGTTACTTACAGGGCATGAGCAAACCAAAGGCGGTTGCATCCCCTAACAAGCACCCCTTACCATGGTAACCATTTACAAAAGCTGCATCCCAGGCGTTCACTGTATTGCAAGCAAGCAGCTCAGTTGTTGGAGAGTATCTCCTCTCTCTAGCAACTGTCACTGCTTATACAATTTAAGGAGGGGGTGGGACCTTGTGTGTCCTGATGGTTCAGGGACTTCCTGAGATTTGTGAGTTTTGTTTCCTTTCTGAGCCTTAACATAACATTTCAGTTCAGAGTTAATAGTTACGAACAAGGGGGGGGGGGAGAGTGGCAAAAACAGGCTCAACTAATCTACTGCTGTGGAATCCATCTTTGAATCTGGCTTTGCCACCTTGACCTGTGGAAGATATCTGTGTAACGCACTTACCCTGTCTGCCCAAGAGTCTTAGTTTCCCTCACTACTAAATGGTGATGTGAGTCTCTGCCCTGCTAGTTCATGGTTTTAGGCCTGAGGATTGTTTTTTTAAGAAATAGATATTTGACCACAGTTCTCTTTCCCTTTGGAGCATCTCGTCTCAGTTCCTGGCGATGAGGTCAGAGAAGCCTTAGGAGCAGCGGCATCCTTGGTGCCTGAAGACCAACAGAGGACCACCTATTCCCAAAGCACTTGAAGACATTCAGAGATGGATCTAAGCCTTGGCTCTAGGCCTATCCTTCCAGAAAATACCAGAAATCCTGTAGGAAAGGGAAGAGAAGAAATAAAGGGGGTAGGGGGTTAACTTGGGAGATGTATAGGTGGGTAGAGTATAGTATTGTGGAAAAAGAGATAACTGACGCTAAGAATGTTGGGGTGGGGGGAAACACTACATGGAAAACTATTTTATAAAGCTAGAGCCCTGCCCCTACCTGACCCCAAAGAAAAACAACAGTGCTGGGGTGAAAAAATTTGCTCAAACTGTTATCAGGGGTGTTGGGGGGCGGGGGGGTGTGGAGGTCTGCAAACAATACAGCTATTGACATTGCTCTTGTCTGCCCACCAGAACTTAACAGGAAGATTGTTCTACACTACATACTTTAGCCACAGAACATGGAGAAGTAAAGTTGGTACAGACTAGGAAGCTTCCTAAATACAGTCTAGCTTTCATAGCACCAGAAAGTGATATCTTCAATAGTTTTGTCCATCTGTGAACTGTGTGAACTACAACGATGGCCAGTGTGGCACAAATGTTATGGGGAGCAACCAACTAATTTCTGATTGAGGTTAAAACCTGTTCTAAGGGAGGAAACGTATGTCTAATACTATAAGTCAGTTCAAGAACCCTTGGACAGGGACCTCACAGGCCTAAGAAGTGAACCTACTACTATTATTTTGCTGTGTGAGGGTAGTATTGAACTGCCATCTAAATTCATAGCTCTCAGCTCTCATCAGAGAATTGTCTTAGTGCTGTGGATGGCAGTTAATGCAAAAACTCACCATTAATCCAACTGTGATTGTACAGAGAGTATGTGCCCATGAACACTTCAGTCACAAATGGGATATGACCTTCACGCCCCTTCTTCCCAAGACAAGAATTGGGGAACAGAAAGACTGTAAGGGCCAGAGGTTTGGGAGAACTGGAATGTGCCTTCTGGATGTGGCAGAATGGCTTACCAACACAAATTCCCAGAAGCTGTGGCTGCCTGAACAAAAGCCACACAAGACCAAACTAGTCAATGTTCTAGCACGGAGTGGGAAGGAGCTCTCAAGTCCCCCTCTCTAGTCGGGGGAAACACTGATACTTGATGGCTTCGGAAAGAGAATCAGTTCTCTTTGAGGTTATGGCCCCTGCTAGCTCAATCACACTCCAATGGATAGCCACACAACAGTGAATATTCAGGTTTCATAAGTTGCAATCAGTGACTTAGTCATAAAGGAAAAAAGAAGAGAGGATCATCAAGTCAGGAAAATATGATCAAAGTAACACTGTATGCATCTGTAAAATACTCAAAAATTAATAAAATATTATACTCAAAAAGGAAAAGCCTTTTTAGGTGTGAACTTCGGCAGCAACTGAAGATATTGTCAGCAGAGTTTGGTAACCGTTGTGTTAGTTTATATCAGGATGTTTTATACTATCTTACCAAAACCCATGAGAAACAGAAGAGCATGCTAAAAGACAATTCAGATTCTTTAAATTTTTTAAGTGTGTGTGTGTGTGTCTATCTTCTGTGAGAGGGTATGTTCACACAAGTGCAGGTGCCCATGGAGACCACAAGAAATCTGATCCCCTAACTAGAGTTAAAGGCAGGAATGAGCCATTTAACATAGGCTCCGGTAACTGAACTCAGGTTTCCTTGAAGAACACTATGTGGTCATAATCACTGAGATATCTCTCCAAACCCAATTCAGATTCTTGGCTACATGCCCCAAAGCAAGAGTATGTCCCCATCTGTTATGTGACACTATTCCTGAGGAGTCAAGAACAAATATCTTCTCACTCCAGACAAGAAACCAACAACAGACCAAAGTGTTGGTACCACCAAAGTCCAATGTGGTGCACCAATGAGTTTCACTAGGGCTACTTATAAGAATATGGGTGAAGGATTTCTTATAGGAGCAGAAATGACTCAATGATAGCTGCAAAACAAAAGGTCACCCCAGTGTGAGTGACAGTTCATGAAAGCTAGAAACCTGGAGTACAATGAACAGCTTCAGGCAGCTTCAGAGAGTATCCTTTCTTAGAAGCTCAGTTGATCTGAGACTTTGCTAGGCAGCTCAGCTCGTCCGAGAGTGACTCTTGGTAATGTTTATTACACACATACTCTTGGGGAAGGAGGAGCCTACTGAATCTGTTCTGTTTCATGGTCTTCCTGGAGTTATCTTACCTTGTTTACTTCCTGTATTAATGGAGGTTCCCTGCAGGATGTAATGTTTCAACTTCCCCGGGAACATCCTGTTCTTTTACCTCCTTGTAAACATCTTGTCCTAAAATATCCTGTCATTTCAATTCCTTTTACATCAGTGGCTCTCAACCTTCCTAAGGCAGTGACCCTTTAATACAGTTATTCACGTTGTGCTGCATGCCACCACAACCATAAAATTATTTTTGTTGCTACATCATAACTAAATAACTGATATGCAAAACCTTTGAAAGGGTTGTTCAATGCCCCCCAAAGAGTCACAAACCACGGGCTGAGAACCGCTGCTTTACATCTTATGTCTTAATACATTTCCCTCCAAGATGGAAGATTTTAGCCTCAGAGAAAACTGCTACAAAGTACTGCTCACTACAGATGTCCAATGTGGCAGCTGCTTACAGCAGGAACTCACAAGGTTTACTTAAGGATATTAAGTCACTAAAATACTTGGGGGCTTGGCCCCATATTCCTCATATCTTGGGACAGTGTTCTGGATTAAGTTTGAGCTTAAAGGCTCTTGAAATCTGATTAGAGTCAGATTTTAAGGATTTGTTTCACGTCTCCATTCCATCCGGCCAGCACTTAATACCGGAGCATGTTCTGTGGAAAGGAACACAGGTCTGTGGCATTTTACTGGAAAATGTCTTTGTGGTCTAAAGTGATTTTTTCACATACTTTCAAAGTTACTCAGTAAATATTTATTCATCTACTACTGTGTTCCAGGAATTAGTTGAAGTGATGGACAGACTTCTGTACAGCACCTAAAAATGACTGTGAAAGGCAAACAAGTGCATACAGATTGGAATATACTCATCTGGCCTTCAGGATGCCAGTGCAGAAAAATATCCTACAAACCATTTTTGTAGTTAGTTGGCTTTCCAAGGCTAAATGCAGTTTGCCAGAAGTAGCCTCCAGAACTATATCGCAGGAGAGAAAAGAGAAGCCACGGGGACATGGGGGAAGAAAACCGTTAAAGAAAGAGAAGTACCCTAATCATTTTTCTTTCTACGTGGAGCCTCAATGGGGGAAGCAGGTCTCTAGGGATGGGCCTTGAGGCTTTATAGTTCTGTCACACGTCCTGTTTGTGCTGGACTTGTGAGTGTGAGTGCAGTGTGACCAGCTGGCCTTCTGCTCCTGCTGTCGCGCCTTCCCTTCCTGTTACAAAGTCTTCCCTATCATGACAGACAGACTGTATCCCTCTGGATGAGCCAAATAAGTCCTTTCTCTTTTAAGTTGTCACAGTATTTTATCATGGAAAAGAGAAACTAAGACAGTCTTTTCCCTTTTCATGGTCTGGGGCAATAATTTCTAGCCAACATGTTCTAGACCACCAGGGCATGAGCGTCATGGGTTCACCAATCCTCTTCCAACTGTCTTGTAGCCACTTAAGTTCTCACTGTGTCTTCTGAGGAGAGTTTTCAAACACAGGCTTAGCTATGTAATCTCGGCATCTTCCTGGGTAGTGGTATTCTACACTAGGGTTCTCTACCCACCTATCCTGTCCTCTCTACCCCTCTGCAATGGCACAAAAGTTTGCAATAGAGCCCCATCCTCTGTCCAAAGCTCTTTCTTTTGCCTTAGTGACACATCCTCTCAGGAAACACTACTTGTGTGCGTGTGTCTCTGTGGATGTAGGTATGTGTATGGGGGGCAATGGCAGGTGTCTTTCCCAACTGTTCTTAATCCAATTTCTTATTTTTATTTATTTGTAGTTTTTTGAGATGGGATCTGTGTGGCACTAATTGACCTGGAACTCTCTTTCATGTAGATCCACTTGAGTCTGCCTCCTGAGTTCTGGAAATAAAGGTATGTGCCAACATGCCCAGCCAAAGCTACCGGGACCTCCACCCTTCTTTGTAAGACTGTGTCTCTTACTGAGCCTGGATCTCACCACTTGGTAGGACTGACTGGATAACAGACTCCAGAGATCATTAGTCTCTTCTTCTCCAACACTAGGGTTCCAGATGTTGGCCACCATGCCTGGCTTTTAAATGGGTCCTGAGGATTTCAACTTGGGTTTTTAATGCTTGCATGGCAGGCACTTTCCCCACTGAGCCATCTCCCTAACCTTTTAAATTAAACCTTGCCATAATTATTTATGTAGAGACAAAAACATGTCAGTGGTTTCTACAGTCACTGGGTCTCAGAGCTTATCCCAGCTGACTGTTGGTAATCCCACTGTATGCATCCGGGAACCTGAACACAGGTGGCTAGGAGCAGAACTGCATTCCCATCCAGATGCCATCTCTAAATGCCATCCCCTAGCCCCATGACACTACACATAGGCGATGAGTCACCTGCCAGGGGCGATGCTTTGCTGCAAGGTTCCAGCATGCTGAGCCCATTGGGATATAGGCACCATCCCCATGCTCCCTCTTTCTAAGCTAATTCTCAACAGAGTGAACTACTGTCTGTTGCTCATGAGAGACTGTCAAGCTGCCACAATGACTTCCCAGGAGAAATCCCAGGGAGTCCCACTGACTTGTGTATTGAAAGTGGGGTAAGAGAATGTTTCCAGAAACATTCCCAGGGAACAAATTTGTAATTGGGAAAGAAAGAAACAACCAAAATGTTCTTTCTAAACTCACATGCCTGTCATTAAATATCTCCTGGGGGACAAGGGCAGAGAAACCAGGACAGATTTTGGGAAAGGTTGGTCTAATTCTTTTTATTTCCTCATTACAGAAGTTGACTCGTTCTAAGTCAGTGGAGAGATTCCACCGTTAATTGCCAGTACAGACTTGCTCATCATGGTGTCCCTTCTGCATGTCAGTCTCCAAGAACAAAGTCATCGTGAAGAAGAGATAGCACACCAAGAGAAGGCAAAGGTTCCCCAGCCTGGACCACACTCTTAGGATGGTCCACTGGGGGCCAAGGAAGTGGTCATTGAAAATACTCATTAGGATATACAAATAATTGTTCCTATGGATTAGAGAGAATGTTTAATGTTCCCATCCTTCCCACTTAACTATATTTCAAAAACCAGAATGAAGGAAGCAAAGATCGATGGCGAGTAGGAGGGCCACAGCTTTGCCCAGGACCAAAGCTGGAAGTGTGAACTCATCAGATCCGCAGAGCGAGGGACACACCTGAGAACTCTCTGGTTTTAGAACCACTTCCTGGGCCTGAAGAGGTTGCCCAATAGATAAAATTCTTGCTTCAGAAGCAAAGATTTGGAGATGATCACCAACACCCACCAAAAAAAAAAAAAAAGTGCTGAGCATTGTTAGTGGATGTTTGTAAACCCAGTGCTGGGGAGATAGAGACAGCAGGGTCCCTGGGGCTCACTGACTGACCTAGCCTAGCCAAACTGGTAAGACTCAAGGTGGACAGCTCCTGAGGAATGACAGCTGAAGTTGATCTCTGGCCACCACATACACATACGATCATATTCACTCACACATGGCTATTCATACACACACAGTCTCTATCACCTACCTACCTACCTACCTACATACTTAACCTACCTACCTATCATCTACTATTTGTCTGTTACCTATCTATCTATCTACCTACCTACCTATCTATCATCTGTCTATCTACCTATCTATCATCTATCTGTCTAGCCACTTACCTACCTACCTATCATCTATCTGTCTGTCAGTCTATCTATCTATTATCTATCTGTCTATCTATCTATCTATCAATCATCTGTCTGTCTGTCAGTCTATCTATCTATCTTCTTATCTAAGCATAATCTTCACTCAAGAGATAGTAGGATAAAGAATGTCACTAGTTCAAAGCCAGGGCTATGGTGTTAGATGCTTGGGACAGCAAACAATGACAGGGACTGCCTGCAGTAGGCCGGGATGGAGACATCTCAGAAGACTGCAGCAGCTCCTAGTAGAAAAGGATGGTGTCTGGGACCCTGAGAAGCAGGACACACATCCCTCTAGGGGACCCACCATCTGAGATAAGGAACTGCCTACAGTAGGCCTGGATGGAGACATTTCAGTAGCCCATGATAGCTCTTTGTAACGACAGTTGTTCCCATTTCTCCTAACCTTAGCCCTAGACAATTGCTGTATAGATTTTATTTGTGCGTGACTGTTTTTCAGTTGACCTTGGTGTACATAATTATTCTATTATATCTGACTTTCTTACTTCTTTCTCCTTCTGCTCTGGTAAACTAGATGTTCCCTGATATAATGATTCTTAAACAATTAAAAATTAAGACATGGGCACAGCACAACACAGTCCTAATGTTCCAGTGCATGCTGTGTGTCCTCATCTTAGAAACAATGCAATAACTACACAATAGTAGTTCCAGATTAATGCTTGACTTACGAAGAAAGTTTGATGAAATTATTAGAAAATAAATTAGAACCAACATTGGGACCCCAAAGAAAGAGAAAATTATTCAAGTTATAAAGTAAGTTTTGTACAACACTTGAGAGTGGTTCCTAGATAAGCAAATATAGAATATTTAAAATCTTAGATTAGTAAAACTAAGTCAAAACACTGGGACTCTTAGGAGAGTCATTGTGTACAATGTATAGAAGTGGAAAACTAGGGGAACTACGGAGTTAAGGATTAACTTGATTCTTTCTGGCCATTGCCTGACAGCTTTGCTCATGTCATTTATCATTAGAACTTCACAAGAAAATACAAGTAGCTGACCTCGGAGCTCTGAGCTCTAAAATATAATAGTTAAAGTTTAAATAATAATAAGTTTACAATTATTATTATTTTAGCTATAGGCCTGAAAATAGAGAAGCTTGAAACTTTGGGGAACAATTGTAATTTTTGATTCTTTGTGGGACGTGGTTATTCTTTTAAATTTGATTTGGCAACGATTATACAATGTCTTTTTTATCTTTTAGAGTATCAATAAAAGACTGGGGCAAAAAGAAAACAAGAGAGCATGTAGAGAACATGTAGAGAGCATGTAGAGAACATGTAGAGAGCATGTAGAGAACATGTAGAGAGCATATAGAGAACATGTAGAGAGCATGTAGAGAACATGTAGAGAGCATGTAGCGAGAAAATAGTGAGCATGTGAAGAACAAGTGAGAGAGCGAATGCAGAGAGCATGAGAAGAGCTTATGAAGAGTGAGTGAAGAGAGAATGTGAGGTGTGTGTGAAGAGTGTGTGTGTGTGAGTGAAAGGAGAGTGCATGTGATATGTGTGAGATGTATGTGAAGAGTGTGTGTGTGAGTGAAAGGAGAGTGCATGTGGTGTGTGTGTGAGATGTGTGTGAAGAGTGTGTGTGTGAGTGAAAGGGGATCACACAGAAGTGTGTATGAGCAAGAGAGTACAAGAAAAAAAAGCACACAGGAGAAAAACAGAGTGCGCAGGAGAATGCAGAGTGTGTGCAGCCTCAAGCTGCGAGCGAATGAGCGAGAGAGAAAGAGCAGAGAATGAGAGAGAAGAGAAACTTTAAGCCTTGAAAATTTTCCTGTCAGCTTGTACCCAAAAAATAGTCTGTGTATATTTATTATGCACCTTCCAGATATCCCTGCTTCCAGTTGAGAACTCCGATCCTGTGTCGAGGCTGGACCCCAACAGTTAGACTCTGTCTCAAATGCCTCCCTCCTAAACAAACAAACAAACAAACAAATCCCACTTCTTTTCCTAACACCAACAGCAGTCTTCCTATAGTTCTCAAGCTTGGTTAGAGTTTATATTTTGGGTATTAACTTCTTTATCTCTTAATACATAAAAATTACAAGAAGAAATATCCATCAATTTCCTGCCTCTAGAAGCATTGCAGGGGTGACTGCTGTGTCACTGGGTGTCAATAGGTAGCAGAGAGGAGAGAGGCTATGTCTACGCTCAGTGTTCTGACCTATATACATCTGAATGGTTAGTAGCCTAACATTCCCTGAACAAATCAAGCCTGGGATGACCACCAGTCCAGTGCCAGGGAACCGGAAGGGCCCTCCAGGATGGGGGGCAAGCTGGAGACTAGAAGATCCCTGCCTGGGTGGGAGTGAGCCTGAGATAGATGGGCCACTTGGGCAGGGATGAGAAATGATCCAGAGATGAATGTCAGACCTGATGGCCTGGACAGGGAGCTAGCCTGAGATGACCACCAGTTTGGCACTGCACAGGCCTAGGGGTGTGTGTGTGGGGGACCATGTCCAAGATGACTCCTGCCTGGTGCCATAATGCATGAGCAGGGCCTACCACTCCTGAGACCACTCCTGAACTGACCCCAGACACTCAGAGATCCCAGTGGCCACTAAAAGGAGCAAGTAAGTGGTGGAGAAATGGAAGAGAAAGAGAAAGATGTGGGCACAATGAAGAGAGGCAGAACTCAAGACTCGAGGGTAGTGAGAAGCAGCCTGATGTGGGTAGCCAGTGATGCCACCTAGGACAATGGTGGGGTCCTGGTCTGTGCTGCTACCAAGGGCCACGTCTATGTTCATGGCCCTGCAGCAGCAGGGGTCTGTTACTATCAAAGGCAGGCAGATGTCCCTAGTCTGGGCTGCCACCTAGGGATGTCTGAGGGTTGAGCAGAACTGGCCCCACCCCTCACCTAGGTATCATGGGAGAGCTATGTTTGGGGGTTTGGGGGCATGAGATCAGGAGAACTGACCTCACCCCCTTGTCAGCTGCAGTACTCAGGAGAGTGGCCTGGAGAGATTACAGGAGTTATGGTGAGTACCCACACCCACACCCACACCCACACCAGGATACCAGCATAGGAGAGCTGACCCTATAGGGTCATGAAAGCAGGAGAGCTAGTCCGGCTTCTGACCTGCTCCAGCACTTAGGAGAGCAGGCCCTGCACCTCACCTGGGCAGCATAGTAGAGCTGAACCTGATGGCGGGGACGAGCGTGAGCTGGCCCCAAGGGTGTGAGCATGGGAGAGCTGGTCCCCACAACTTGTCTGCCATTCAGTGACATGGGCGAGGGAAAGATGCCCTTCCCCTAACCCCTTGCCACCAAAGAGCTGGCCCTGAGGTCATCAGGAGCAGGAGAACCAGCCCTACCCCTCTCTGACTGTAACACTCAGGAGAGCAGGCCTGCACCTTGCCTAGGCGGCAGGGTAGAGCTGGCCCTGTTTGCAGGGGTTGCTGATGAGCCAGACCAAGAGCAGGAAAAGCCACCGGGGTGCATGAAGGGGCCAGTCCTACAGATTCAAAACTAGAGGATGTCCACGACACAGGTCAACAGCAGGATATCAGAGAGGATCCCCAGGGAGGTTCCTGTACTAACAGTGTAGGAGAAGCCAGAGGCCTTGCCCCAGACCAACAAGTCATTACAATGAACATTTGCAGGCAAAGAAGTGTGGACAAAAGGGTCTACTGTGGGACACACTGTGATACACTACAGCTTCTGGGACAAGATTTTTTTTTCCTGTTGTGGGACAGGTTGGAAGAGTGGAAGGGGTGTACAGGGGGAGGGGAGATAAGCGGGACTGGGGTGCACGATGGGAAATTCACAAAAAGAAAAACAACAATAAAAAGCTTTTTTAAAAAATGAAATTTCCATCAGTTGAAATAAGAACCATGAAGGCACGTAGACAACAGTTTCCATGCATTACCGTGTTGGTTCAGTGGATCACTTCGGGCAAGTCCCCGAATACTACTGACCACAGATGTCTCACGGACAGGATGGAGACGGTTTCTTGACCTGTATTCTCTGTAAGTTGTGGGAAGATGGTTCTGCTGTCCAGAATACAGACTAACAATTGCTGGTGTTAGGCTCCTACTACATGCTAAATGAATTTTAACTTCATTTCAGTTAACCCACGCAAAGGGGATTCTTACCCCAAGACGTTGTTGTTTAGTCTTACAGAGGTAAATGAAGCTCAAATAGGTAAGTCAAGCAAAAGTGCTCCGGATAGGTACAGCGAGTTGTAATAAAATCCAAAACATTTTTAAAATCATCAGCATCATTATCAACACTGTCAAGGATAGAGTGGCCAAACAAATTGGAAGTAAATTCTGAGCCAAACAGCTTGGGCATGTAACGGGGTTTAGGAAAAGCTTAGTTGCCAAGTTTGACCGCAGAGACCAACAGTGACCCGTTTAAGAATCTTTAAGAAACCTCCTTTCTAACCTAAAGCATGTTAGCGTTCAGAGGAAAGTCCCATCCCATGGTTACCCAGCCAGCCCAGAGCTTGAGGTTTCCAGCAGTGGCCGGGCCACTGTCCCAGGCTAGCTTCCTCCACACTCAGCTGCTCCCTCAGCCTCCCCCACCCCACCCCCACTCCGTTGTTAGGTATGCATTTCAGATTTTGAATGGATCTCCTTGTCTGGTGTTAATTGACAGTGAAAACCCGGTTTTCAAAGCCAAGGTCCGAGCACTGAAGGTAAGTGATCAGAAGACTGCCCTTGTAATAAATCACAGCGGCACAGGTCACAGTTTGGAGTGTGAATGCAGTGTTCAATAAAGAAACACACTCCACCTTTCAGCTTCGAGCCGACCTGGCTAATTGACCCCATTGTCGTCCCTCCATTAATCATCCTGGCACATGGGGCAAGAGGCAGTTTCACTGCTTAGGCTCACAGGGAGGAGGGGGGGACCTCCTCCACAAGGGGGTGGGGAAGGGCAGAGGGGGCAGTTATAATGGAAAAGGAAATCATAGACAATTCTGCCTTAATTAACTCATTGGATTTCCAGGTTGGCCCGCCACACTTTAGTCCGCTGAAGGAATGTGGGGGATAATGCGGGGGCCTTCATTAACTTCACACCAGGATACAGGGGTTTGGGTCTCTAACAAAAGCAGATGTGAGCATCTGTACCCCATCCAGAGAGCTGCTCTGCCAGAAGACCAGGGGGTTAGCCTAATGCTCCATCATCATTCAGTGTCATCGATCTCCCCAGACCCTGATTAATAAATTGCAGCACAAGTCTTTTACAGCGGTGACTACAATTTTATTTCGCCCATTAGAGGCGCGTCACAAAGTGTCCCAGTCTTGTGGGACTGGCTTACCTTTCCCTTCAACGACTGCCTTCCACCCCTCAGGGCCTGGCGATGACTCTGAGTTTGCTTGTCTGGAGACTACTCCATGGATCTATAGAGGCTGCATGACAGGGCTGGGGAGTGGGGTGAGGGTGGAGTGGGGGTGGTTGGGGGTGGGGGGGTGAGGGAGTGGGGGTAGGTGGGAGGTAGTACTTGCGTCAGGCTTCCCCCTTTTGCTAAGCTCACCCTACAGTGACCACAGGGGACAGTTAGGGCATTTCAGCAGAGGCCGATTACAGAAGCATCTCAGGCAGTATTTGTTTCTTTAATGCAATCCAAATGTAACTTAGGCAACTGCAGTATGCAAACATTGCACTGCACTAGAAATAGACACATGTACACACACATACACAAGATATATGCATGTACATGTACCACACACACACACACACACACACACACGAGTATCATTTGCTATTAGTTGTCAGTGAACTTAGCATTTACATTGACCCATTTATATTTTCAAAATACGAGATCTGCCCTTTTACCAAGCTGCTTCAAATTAGCTCTTATTAAAAGGTCTGTTTTTCTCAATGATTAATCACTGTTACTCAGGAACACAGTAGTTTCACGGTTCACAGGGATACAAGAAGCTCAGATAGTCAGAAACTTTCATTTTGAAAGAGGAAGGGAGGGAGGAGGAGAGAGAAAGAGAGAGAAGACAGACAGACAGACAGACAGACAGACAGAGAGATGGGAACATTGCTCATGTTACACTGTGGTCCTCCCTGCTGCTCCTCCTCTCCTTGTTTCATTACTGTTAATGAACTTAATTGTTTGGTTTCAAATCGCCAGCCCGAGGCATCATTCCTCTCACTCCCCCCTTAGTGCTGAGATCCGGGCCTTGCTGCTCTCCAAATTAACTTGTGAGCAAATATTTCAAGTGCGTGCCCTTCTCTGACAGGCACCTGGAGGGGGAAATTTGGGCCAAAGACGAAGGACGAAATCAGATGGTGTGTTGAGAAAGACAAAGTGGGTACCTTCAGATCCCCACCTGGTGCTGCGTGTAATTCAACCCCAGTTAACCATATTTATGGCGCGTCTACTCTGTGGCCGTCATTGTGCCAGTCATTACGTTTAGAGAGTTGATAGAAGACAGCCACTGACCCACCTCAAGTTCCTGGTTTCTGACCAGCACATGAAATAGATCATATTTCCTTGGTTTCTCTGTTCACTGCACAACCAGAACGATAGTATTGAAATGCTAAGGCAGCTTGGCTCAGAGGGAAAATCTGTCTTTGGAGTCACAGAAATGGCAATAGGCTCTGGACTAGCCATGTATAGTATGGGCAGTCTTGTTTGAGCTAAATAATCTCGCTAAAGCATAGTGATGGTAACGCCAACTCCCTTGTATATATGAACATGCAGATATAGACATATCTGGGAAAATCTGCTTCTGCCAGAGATGGAGACAATGCTTTAGATAGAAATTTATTATTACATATTGTTATTGTAATTATTATCATTCGTGTGGGCTGGGACGTGTTTGTGGTATGTATACTTATTAGTGTGTGCCCTGTGCATACACCTGTGCATACATGTGTGCCTTTAGAGGTCAGGTGTCAGTATTAAGTGTCCCCTGTCACTCTCTACCTTAGTATTTGAGACAGTGTCTCTCACTGAACCTAGATTTCAGAGATTCAGCTAACCTGGCTGACTAATGAACCTTGGGGACCTGCCTGTCTCTCTGCTCCAAGCACTGGGGTTCCAGGTGTGCACCGCCACACCTGACTTCCTGTGTGGATGCAGGGATCCAAACTCAGGTCTTCACCACTGTACAGCAGAGCGGGCACTTTATCAACTGAGCCACCTCTCCAGTCTGTCACATCACAGTCTATCTTTGAGTCAGGTATGGTGGTGCATGCTTTAATTCCATCTCTTGGAAGGCAAAAGAAGGCAGATTTCTGAGTTCGAGGCCAGCCTGGTCCACAGAGAGAGTTACAGGACAGATAGGACCACACAGAGAAACCCTGTATTGGATCCTGCTTCCAAGAAAGAGAGAGAGAGAGAGAGAGAGAGAGAGAGAGAGAGAGAGAGAGAGAGAGGAAGGAAGGGAAATAAAGGAAAAAATAAATAAAAAAAATTTTGAACAAATTACTGCAAAGACTGCCCATCCAAATAGTATATAAGATTAAAATGTTTTGCAAAAAATTAAATATGTCCTCTCTATTATTTCTTCTGCATAAGCAATAAACCTTAGCCTCTGAAGCAAATTCAGCTTATAATGGCACTCAGAAACCCTCTGGAAACAGCCCTGCCTTCTCCACCCAAACCTCACCTCCCTGCCTGTCATATGCTACACATGACTGTGACCAGGCTCTGACTGCACTCAGTGTCGGTACCACTCACTTTAGCACACAGGATTACCTAAGGCTAAGGCAGCATAGAGCAACTAGAATTAGAGGTGACCTTCCACTTTGTCATATAAGCCATTTCAGACTTCTCCCTAGAAACAGGAATAATGGGACATATAGAAGCCACCCCAATTTACATGAAGGTTGTTTCCCACTAAACTCATTGTAAATTGAAGATACGGTGAGTCAAAAGTGCATTTGGTAGCCCTGATCTACAGAATGATGTACCAGATTGACAGGGCACACGGAAAGAGTCAGTTGTTTGCCCTCTGGATGCAGATGTAGTAAAAAGAACTGGCCTAAGGTGGTTTTGCCCAGCACTGCAAGAATATTGCAGAGCATGACAGCAACCTGGAAAGAAAATCAAAATGGAAACCAGAAGTTGCATTTCTATTGAATGTGTATTGTGGAGTCATAATACATAAAAGTCAGGCCAACAGTAAGCGAGGACCATCTACCTGCACAGATAGGTAAAGGAGAATTTGCTGTGGGTATTGGCTCAGGTCGTTTGGGAAGCAAAGTCCCACCATTTGCTATATGCAATGAAAGATCTGCGAAGGTTAGTGCTGGAATCTGGTCCAGGTCCCAATGCTTCAGAACCAGGGAGCTAATGGCTTAACATTTAGTTCAAGGCCGAAGGGTCAAGAGAAGGAACCAGTATGCCTGAGGCTGGAAAGGATAGCTGCCCAGCATGAGGAGGCTGAACCAACTCATTTGTCTTCTGCCTTCTGTTCTAGCTGCTCCTTGGGGGATTGGGTGATGCCCCCCTACCTGGGCAAGAGTAAAGGGCAGGCAGATGTTTTTCAATATGTGTGGGTGTTCTGTCTGCATATATGTCTGTGCACCACATTTGTGAAATGTACACAGAGGCCAGAAATGGGTATCAGATCCCCTGGAACAAGAATTACAGAAGGTTGAGAGCCACGCATAGGTATTAGGAATTGAACCTGGATCTTCTGGAAGAGGGACCAGTGTACTTAACCATTGAGCCATCTCTCCAGCCCGCGATGGGATGGGCAGATCTTTACTGAGTGACAGATTCAAATGCTGCTCTCCTTCTGAGACCTTCACAGAGGCACACACTCCAACCTAATAACTTATCAGCTACGGGGGCATTCTTGGCCCAGTCAAGTTGACATATGCAATGAACTGTCAGAAGTGAACCAAGATTTTGAGACGTTAAAAGAGTTGCCGGAGTTTGCACAGCTGGTTAGGATTAGTTAGCACTAAGGTTAAAGCTCAGATCTCTTGATACCAAATCCCTTTGCTCTACAAGGTTACTTATATCCAATTACACTCAGCTTAGTACCTTATACTATGCTGCATTAAAGTGTCCTCCAGTACTTAAATGTGTTATCATAGCTTTCTTCCTAATCTCCGGGCTTCCTCCCTAATCTCCCTTAATCCAAATCTGCACATCACCCTCCTGATTAAGACACAGAGAAGAGGTAAAAGAGGATCAGGCTTCTGAACTACACCCTGGTTCAACGTGGTATCTGAAACTTCAACCCTGATGCGTCGCTGTCAACTTCACACTACAGTGCCGGGCAGAAACCAAAGAGGGGAAACAAAAGTTCATACACAAATACACTGAAAGTCTTCCAGAGGTGATTGTGCCAAAAATCCAGGAGGAAGCCTGTGATCCTCAGGCAAACGGGATTTTGTTAAAGAAGGGCTGATGCTGCAGGGTGATGGAAAAGATGGTTTTGCCAAGCAACATGGACAGGCCTGTAATCACAGCTTTTAGGGAGCCTGAGGCAGCAGGATCACAATCTGAGTTCAAGGACAGCCTGGGCTACTTAGTGAGACCCTGCCTCCAAAAAAAAAAAAAAGTCTTTAAAGGGCTGTGAATACAGCTCTGTAGTAGTAGGTTCATCTAACATGTACCAGACCCCAGTAGTTCAAAAAGTAACAATTGTTTTTTTTTTATAAAAGTAGGACAGAAAGAAGGAAGACTTCATGGAAAACAGGAGACATAAGCACATGCACACACACACATACATACATACATACACATACACACATACACACACACACATACACACATACACACACATACACACATACACACACATACACACATACACACACACATACACACACACACATACACACACACATACACACATACACACACACATACACACACACACATACACACATACACACACACATACACACACATACACACATACACACACACATACACACATACACATACATACACACACATACACACAAACACACACATACATACACACACACGTACACACACACACATACATACATACACACACACATACACACACATACACACATACACACACACATACACACACACATACACACACACACACACATACACACATACACATACATACACACATACACACAAACACACACATACATACACACACACACACACACACACACACACACACACACACACACACACACACTATTGTTGCCTGACTCAGAACTGCAGCACTGACTGTCGACCAGATTGGCGCTATCTCTTAGTCTTGGCAGCTTTCCATTCCCCTCTGTCATAGGCTCTGAACATACAGCCACATAGACACAGCGACTCCCAGAAAACATCTAGAAAGAAACGGGAGGAGAGCAGTATCGCTGGATGCCAGGTCAACTCTCAGCCAAGAGACTCTGTGGGTGAAAGAGAGGAAGTAGAATGAACAGGCTGGCTGTGTCCTTAGGAGCTGGCAGCTGTGGACTCCATGGGTTCAGAGAGTCATGGTCACAGTGTAAGGGACACAGATGCAATAGTTATAGAACAGCTCTGACCCTTGCTTTCAGTATGAGCAAATCCAGTGGTAGACCTCTGTATCAACCGGTATCAACTGGGCCAACAAGATAAGCTGTTTGATTAATATCACAGAGAAAGGAAGTCAAAATGCATTAATAATTCAGCCTATATTTTGGCCAAATTTATGACAAAAAATGAGCACAAAATACATTTGTAATGGGAATTCTTTTAAAACACTTTCTGTGCTTGCTTTGAGAAAAAGATTTACCCAAATTCCTAGAAACGTGTATGTATAATATGTAAACTCCTAAGGACAGCCTTACTTTTAAATCTTGTGTGAGAAATGCACACTAAGAAAAGGAAAATCTTTCTGAAAACAGCCATAAATGATAAGTATAGCAAATGTGTCCTTGTAAATCAGGAACAAGAAGGGGAAGGAAGAAATGAGAGAGACCCTGGAAGAGGCAAATTTGAAAACGGTATAGCTGTGCACAGGTGTGAAAATGTACCAGCAAGACCCCTTTCTTTGAAGGCTAACCAAAACACTAACAAAAAAATAAAATAAATATCTGATCTGTCCAAAAAAATTAATAAACTGAAATCAGGATCAGAAAAAAACATACATGCAGGAAGTCTGGGTTAATTTGGTCAAATGCGCATTAAGGACCACACCCATGCACATATGGTCAGTGCTAAATGAACTGGGGGGTGGGGTTGTTCATTGGGACTAGAGGATCCCAAGAGGAGCTTGAAGGGAAGTAGTGGGTGTGAACAAGTTAAAATACATTGTGTGCACGCATGAAAATTTCAAAGAATAAATAAAAATACTATTTTTTAACGTCACATTAAAGAGAGGTATAAATAAAGAGAGAGAAAAGAAAATCATTTTCTGCCAGAGGCAGCGCCACTCCAGACATCTCCATGACTAGAGTTTGCAGTGACTGTGCCTAGAAGACTCCAGAAGTGTCTTAGAACAGTCTTCGACTTTTATGGCACTTGAGAACCATCTGGGCAACTTTTTTCGAATTACCAACACCTTGGACTCACCCAAGAGACTCTGAGTAACTGTTTTTGAATAAATCCTAGCCCTGAATGCTTTATAAAAAGCTCTTGGGTGTCTATAATACAGGCCCAAGTCCGAGAACCGCTGGAGCACCGGGTACCAACTACGAAATCTGGTGCACTGGAACCCCGACTCGGAACTACAAAACACGGCGTCCGTAATATCAAGACCACCGTGTGCAATTCCACTTCTAGATGCGCCTCAGGAAGGTAAAACAGTCTCAGGAGTATTTGCACTGCGTTCTCACAGGAGTGGTAGTCAGGACATCAAGAGGTAACTGTAAATGTGATGTGCAAGTGTGTGTAAAAGTGGGTGGGAAAAGGAAGTGTGCTCTTCGCACGCTGGGATGTTTACCATCCCATCTCCTAGAGGACGGAGTTCCCACAAGGCTGTAGCCTGTTGAACTCTGAGGACCCCGTGCTTGGTGGCGGATCCTGTTGGTGAGGGACGGTTCGCTTGGACTCCCAGAGGCAGAGGAGGGCAGTGGCTGCCAAGGGCCTTCGTGAGTGTGCAACTGCAGTTTTCCCGGGTGGCTGCCCAGGAGAGCCAATGTGCTCAGCCCTACTGTACCGTATACTTAAAACAGTTAGAAAATTTCACTTAAATGTTTTAAGTTGAGGCTGGAGGGATAGATAGCTTGGTGGCTAAAAGCACTCACTGCTCTGCAGAAAGCTTGGGTTCAGATTCTAATGCCAATATAGGGTGGGTCACAGTCATTTGTGACTCCAGTTCCAAAGGATCTGATACCCTCCCCTGGCCTCTGCAGACAACGGGCACACACAAACAAGTGGGCACGCACACGTGCACATAAAAAAATAAATAGATAAAAATAAAAATAATTAAATTCAATTAAAAGAAAACTATAATAAATTTCATATGAAGTGCTATGTGAAAAAGAATGTAAATCTTTTTTAACTATGTAAGATGAAAAAAATTACTAAGCAGAAAAACTTCTCAAGGTGGTTCATTTTCATAAGGATATTTGTTACTTTAAAATTAATTTATTCATATAATTCATTCTAATAAATCTCAAACATATTTTTGTGACTGAATAAAATAACTCTCTAGCTCATTGAAAAGAATAAATGCCCATCATGAGGCAAGAACAAAATAGGATTATAAAGGAAATTAAATTACTCAATACTAGCACAGATTAAAAAGATACCATGTAATAGAATATGTTAATAGTACAGGGGTAGAAAAAACACATCATTTATACAAAGTAGAAAGTTGAGAAACTCACCCTGAAGATACATGGCTCACTCCTTTAATCCCAGCCCACACCCAAGCAAAGACAGTGAATATGAGTTCAAGACCAGCCTGGTCTAGAATTGGATAAAAACCTGAGGGTGTATCTGGGGAGATTCTTGGCGGTTAAAGTCCTTGCCATACCACTAAGGTCCTGAGTTTGAATCCCTAGCCCCCCACATAAAAGTGGGGTTCACATCCATCATGTGTCTGTAATTCTAGTATTCCTCTGGTGAGATGGAAGGTGGAGGCAAGTTACTACCCAGAAGCCCTTGGGCCAGCTACCCTGTGCACACAGTCATGAGCAGTGAGCAAGGGTTTGCTTGGCTGAGTGTTCAGTGCATGCCTTTAATCCCAGCACTAAGAAGGCCAGAACAGATGGATCTGTGTGAGCTCTATACAAACATGGTCTGCAGAGGGAAACCTTGCCTCAAAAAAAAAAAAAAGCCTTTATGAACAAGGTGAAAGCATGCGTTTATATATGGTGACCATAGGCACAAGCAAACACATCCCATTTTTAAATGCATAATATGGGGCTGGAGACGTGGCTCAGCAGTTAAGAGCACTTGCTGCCCTTGCAGAGGGTAAGGGTTTGGTTCTCGGCACCTATGTTAGGTGTCTCACAACCATTTTTAACTCTAGATCTAGGGAATCCAACACTCTCTTCTGGCCTCTACAGGCACCTACATGTCACACACACGCGCGCACACACACACACAGCCACCACCACCAACAACAACAACAAGAAAATTAATTAGTTAATGGCTTTTAATTTAAAGTGAAATAGCAGCAAACAGAGCAAGTAGAGATGGATTCCTTAAGGAATCACATTCAGATCAAGACCAACTGCACAGGTGTCCGGGCATCAGGCCTTAGGGAGAGGATGACACAGCCTTGGGTACGAGGGCTTCCTTGAAGGACAACAACCTCAGAGCTGGCACTAGTTTCCTCCATGAACCCTGTGCATTGGAGAAGCTCTGCAGGGGCTGTGCCTTCATTTGCAGAGGACTCAGAAACTGTACTGACAGTGCAGAGTGCGGCCAGCTTTATCACACGGTAGGTGTCTGGGAACAGCATGAAACAAGGACTCTTGAAAGCAAGTGCAAAGCCAATCCAATGCCACACGTGGGTGGGACATGTCCTAAGCTAATATCACAACATTCTTTAAAACAGTGCTCACTGGGAAGGAGCTCCCAACATCATTACACATCATAGCAGAAAATAATCTCCAATGAGCAATGATCACAAGCTTCAGAAAAGTGGAGATTTGCCATACCCCAAACTCCAGGAAGGAAAAAAAAAAGGTCTTCCAACTGAAGAATAACAACTAGATAATGTTTTAAATTGTCAAAATGAGTAAAGATGGTGTAAAAACCACATTGACCAAAAAAAAGGCTATTTTAAAAATGGGCAGATGTGAATAAAGAATAAGACAGAATCTGAAAAAAAAAGTATGTAAAATATAGTTACTGGACTAAAGCCTCAAAGAATAAATTAAGCAGCAAGCAAGTTTCAGATAAAATGAGCTTTAGAACATTGGAAGCGAGTTCGGAGTTAATAACTCAGACTGAAGGATGCAGAATGAAAGAAACAGATAATATAAAAAAGCCATAAAGTGGTTAAGAGATATGGAAAATAGTACAATAAGAAGGTCCAACGTACATTTAGTAGGAGCTACAAACAGCTTCAGGAAGGATCCAAGAGATAACAGGCAAGAGTTTCCCAGAACATGTTAGCTCATATTACATACATTCTACAGCTTTACCATGCTCACTGCTCCGACGAGGGGGAACGGAGCAAATGAAGGGAATAAAACATTCTTAAGTTTATTTTTTAATTTTATATGCATGTACCTGAGTATATATGAGAACCACATGTATGCAGGAACCTCTGGAGGCCAGAAGAGGGCACTGGAGCCCACGAAGCTGGAGTTACAGGCAGTTGTAAGCTACTGAGTGGTTGCTAGGAACTGAACCTGGGTCCTCTGCAAGCAGCTAGAGCTCTGAACTGTTGAGAAATCTCTCCAGAGCCAGAAAACAACTTGAAACACAATATGATGCATAACTGTAAGCATCTGCTGACCATCAAGCAGTCTCCTGCCTCTGTGACGTACAATGCTTTGTCTGTTTTCCATATCATATGAGAGTTTCAGGTTCCCTGCAGCTCTGCTCCAGACTGTGAGTTAATGTCCAATACCTCATATATCCAGGGACAGACAGAAGAGTGGGCCCCACTCAGGGTATACCCTTATAGTGGCCAAGGGCAAACTGGAAAGAAAAAGTGGACGTGGTGGCCCGCATTTGCAGTTGTAGTGCTAGGGAGTCAGAGACAGGAGAATCCCTGGGGTTAGCTGGCCACTTAAGTATAGCTTAGTCAGCAAGTTTCAGGCTAACAAGAAACTTTGTCTCAAAAAAAAAAAAAAACCAAGGTGGACAGCCTCAAAGGAACCACATCAAGGTTGTCCTCTGACCTCCACACACATATGCACACACACAGAAGAAAAATCCAGAAAGATCCAAATGTTTTGTCAGCTGATGAACAGGAAACCTTATTTAAAGGTCTGCCCGTACAAAAGATCAATAAACAGTCATGAAATAGTAAAAAAAAATTCCCCCCGTGGTGTGGCATGATGGATCTTGAAAACCTTTGATTGAGTGAAAGATAACACAATATAAAGCCATTTATGTGAAATGTTCAGAATAGACAAGTCTACAGAGACAGGAGCTAGGTTAGTGGTTTTCAAGAACCTAGGGGCCTGGGGGAGATTGGAAATGACTGTGGAGTTTTTCTGGGTGATTAAAAAAAATCTTGTTATTAACATGGATGGTGGTGATAGCTGAATCACCCCTAGATACACTAAAACCACTGAATGGTCTATACTGAACGGGAGAACAGCATAGTGAGTGAATTATATCTCATTAAAGCCATTAAAACATTCCAAAGGCAGCCACTAAAAGAATAGAAATGAACTATGTGTTTAACTTCTAAGCCAACAGAGGTTAAGAGGCCACTAACTCGATGTTCCTTCCAGGGATGCTAAGAGAAGAATAGAGACACTCAAGAAAGAGCAAAGAAGCAACACAAAATAAGAGGGCATTCAGGAACGCACAAAGAAAGTGGCGGTGCCTTCACTCTGTGTGGCACTGGCGGTCAGCGCTATTCAAAGAACCGTCTTCCCTTGCCAAGAACTCTTAGTGTTGGAAGTCTGAGGCATCCCCTTGAAGCATGCTGGGGAAGGAGGTGATGTCTGTGATGGAGCACTGGGCGTGGGCTTCTTTTAGCCTATCAGATACATGCCTTATTTCCTTTCAAAAAAGCAGAAACCGGCTGGCATGACAGTACATGTCCATAGCCCGAACACTCAGGAAGCCAAGGCAGAGGTATCATGCACTCAAGACCAGCAACTGCTACGAAACCAAAACAAAATGACCTCCCCTCCCCCATTTAAAAAAAAAAAAACCCAACTGGTAAAGTCATTGAATCTGGGCAAGTTTACAGGTCGCTATCTTTTCTGTAGCACTTAAGAGATCTCTTAATCAACAATAACAACAGCATGGGTAAGATTGAAGGAAGCCTGTACACACATACAGAGAAGAGATTCTGTTAACACGCAGCTGAAGGTCTTTACATGATCACACTGTTTAAGATGTTAAGAAAAGAACTCACTTAATTATGCAGATTTGTGCTGTCCTTCCAAGCAAACATGTATGAAATTTGTAGTGTCTGAACATACAGCTATGTGCCGTGTCGTGTTATGAGATTTGGCTAAGGGAATCCAATACACAATGTGGTCCAACATCAGTATATTGACTAGTTATGTCACAGCCATTTTAGTTTTCTAAATACAAAATGTGATATGATGTTCACAAAGCAACAAAGTCAGTGCTCTGGTGGCCCATTTCTAGAACACATCACTGTGCTGAAGAGACATGTGACTATATGTATGACAGATGAAATGCCCATTAGTTAGACATGAGTTGAGTAGTAAAATTTGATGTAGTTAATTTATATAACTAATTAGAAAAGAGAAGGCAGACTTTAACTTCCTAGCATTGTATGAAAGCTATGCACCCTCTTACCAGAGAGGCACATTTGTCTAATGCACAGATTTGTAGACTTCTGAAGGGCCCCCCGAGTACTTAAAATTCATAGCTTTGGGCTAGGGAAACGATTCAGTTCATAAAAACGCTTGCTACTGCAGAGTTCAGATCCCAGGAATCCCGACGAAAGCACTAACACATGCATCTGCAATCCCAGCTCAACCTGAGGAGAGATGGGAGGCAGAGACAGGAGAATGCCTGGGAGTTGGGGGGGCCAGCTAGCCTGGCTTATGCAACGGTGGAGAGGCCCTGCCCCGAACAAGATGGAAAGGGAGGGCTGACTGTGGAAAGTTGACCTCTGACCCCTGCCCATGTGCTTCAACACACACACATGCTCACACCCATGCACATGTAAGTGTGTGCTCACACACACATACACACACACAATTTTTAAACTAAAATGTCACAGCTTTCATGTACATACATGCATGTGTGCCACAGCACCCACAAATATGAGCATATAAGCACTCAAAATATGGGCACATACTTGTAGGCATGTGCGTGCACGTGTGCTCATGCAAGTGTGCACACACTCATACACACACACACACACACACACACACACACACACACACACACACGTGCACAGCCCAAAGGCTGAAATGTTCTCTAGGACTCAGTCTAGTTAGATCTGACAGCCCACAGTACCTTAGACAGTCAAATTAGCAGCGGGCTCATTCTCATTCAGGAGGACAGGCTTCCCAATCTTTTCTGAAGTTACTTTCCTTCTCCCTCCCTGCTAGTCCCTGTTTTCATCAAGCAGGAAGCCTTGAATGCCTTTCCCTGCCAGCTATTCAAGAGGCCATTCCCTCTGGAGCTGGCGACACACAACCTATTAATAAGCAAACAGAATGAACTGGCTTTCTCTCCCTCACAGTTAAATTCCTCTGCCGCCGAGTTCTCAAACACTTCCCTTTAGGGTTTTCCTGTGGAGTCCCATTCATTGAAAGGGAATGTGGAAAATTGTTTAATGCTTCTTGTTGTAAGCAAATGCTGATTCCACGTGGAGAATCAAACGTCTCCCTTCTCTGTGGCTTTCCAAACCCATCTGGTGGCCCTGGCAAAGATAGAGCCTCGCTGTGCACATATGTGCCTCCCTCGATGGAGCGAGGAGACAGGGCTACAGCATGCACATCTCTAATTTCACTCCCAGGCCTCATTTTTGCTTTGCACTTCAGCTAAGCCATGCTCTCCTGTTTTGCCTCAGTTTCCCTAACTGCGAAATAGTGACAAGGGTCTGTTGTGTGACAAAACTTTTCCTGGGGAGACACAGTACACACATCTACTCACCCCAGATAGGAAACCTACAACAGACCAAAGTATGGGTACCGCCATAATCTAACTTGGTGAATAACTGAGTTTTATTGGGGTTACTTACAGGAACATGGGTGAAAGATTATTTACAGGAGCAGAAATGACTTTAAAGGCAGCTGCATCATCAAAGCCCACCCCAGCACAGATGACAGCCCAGAAAGCTGGGATCCTGAGGCACATTGCACAGCCTGCAGGCAGCTCAACAGGTTAGACCTGGTCATTTCCAGGCAGTTTGGCTGGTTTCTGCTTCTTCCAGGCAATCGATCTGGTCTCAGAGTCTTCTTTGCAGCTTGACTTGTCTGAGAGCGACCCTCAGCCTTCTTTATCCCTTACTCTGGCAGGGAGGGGCCTAGTGAACCTGGTCGGTTTCAGGAACTTCCTTAAGCCACTTTGAGTTGTTTATCTTCCTGCTTTAGAAGCTTCCTGCTGGATGGGATGCTTTAATCTCAGAGGAAGCTGTTGTTAGACAACAGGATTTTAGTTTTTTACATCTTTGCTTCATCTAATTCAGCTAGATACAGTGACTCCTTTACACTCCTGGCCTGGCTGTAATACAGTGTAAATAACAGAGTAAATCTGGAATGCTTCCTTTCATTTTAGATTCCAAAGAAAGATACAGAGATGATGTCAACAGAAAACTCTGGGCTCTGAAGCTGTGCCCACTGGTATGATAGTGATATTCCTATTCTGAGGGAAACCAACTTCTTTCTGATTGGATTTGAAGCTTGCTCCATACTTTAGTTAGGATTTTGTTGCTGTGAAGAGACACCATGGACCAAGGCAACTCATATAAAGGCAAACATTTAATTGGGGCTGTCTTATAGTTTCAGAGATTCAGTCCATTATCATTGTGATGGGAAACACAGCAGTATACAGGCAGACATGGAGAAGGATCTGAGAGTTCTCCATCTACAGAAGCTTGATCTGAAGACAGCCAGGAAGAGATTGTCTCCCACAGATAATCTGCAACCGTGTCTCTTCTGCCCTGGGTAGGGTTTAAGCATAAGACCTCAAAGCCCATTCCCACAGTTATATACTTCCTCTAACAAGGCCACACCTCTTAGTAGTGTCACTTGCCACGGGCCAGGCATATTCAAACCTCCACACTTTTCGAAAGGAATTTATATTAATACTGTACACTTAGCCAAAAACCCATAGCTCAGAGGGACATAAGCCTTAGTGGGGAAGCCTACTGCTATGTTTTTCTAAACAGATATGTCAAACTGTGTTCTAAATATTTGTCTTTGTACTTAGGGATTAGTGCTGCTCTCACCCTTGGTCAAAGAAGCTTCCATTTGCAGTGAGTGATGGATGGTTAATCCAGAGACTCCTAACTGGTCAAAGTGCTGAGAATAAGTGAGTGTCAAGCAATTAGCCTCAAATGAGACATCTGTGCCTCTGCACCCACCCCAGGTTCAGAGAGCATGGCAGAAGAGGGATAGAAAGATGTAAGAGCCAGTAGAAACACTGTTGTGACACACTGTCTTCTGAACATGACACAGCTGTGGCACCCGTGAACTGACAGCAGCCATAGTTACCACGCCAGACTAAGCCCACTGATGGTCTATTATGGATTGAGGAGGGGTTCATGAGGCCACTCACTTCCCTGAGGAGATAATGGGCTATTAATGGTTTCTGATGCTGGTGGAGTGGGGGTTCATTCATTACTGCCATGTATCTGGGGCTGGTGTCTATGCAGGGGAGTCATATTCATTAGTGTTATAGCCACTGGTAAGTTGCTGTTCCTCAGGTGAATAACCCCTTACCCACACTCGTGGGAACAATCATAATTAGATGCAGTGAGCTACAAAAGAAAGAGGAAAGTAGGAGAGAGAACTTGCAGGGGAGAAGAAAGGGTTCAATGGGAGGGAGAAGGGGAAAAGAGAAAGTAATTGAGGGGCTAAGATCAAAGCAAACTCTGTGTGTATATGAGAGAGAGAGACAGAGAAACGAGACAGACAGAGGCAGAGAGACAGAGACAGGGGAAAACAAAGGCAGAGAGACAGACAGAGAAAGAAAGACGGGGAAAACAAAAGCAGAGAGACATAGAGAGAGATTGTGAAAGCCAAAAACAAAGCCTAAGGTGGTGACACACTCCTTTAATCCCGCACTTGGGAGGCAGAAACAGGCAGATCTCTAGTTCAAAACCAGTCTGGTCTACAGAACAAGTTCTAAGACAACCCTGGTGGCCTACACAGAAAATCCCTGTTTCAAAAAACAAACAAACAAGACAAGACAAAAACAACACATCAAAACAAAAGAAAAAGAAAAACCTAAAGGAAGGAAAGTTCAAGGGCAAAGAGATGGTCAGTGTCTCAGTTCTGAACTGCATTCGTGTCACCCTGAAGTTTTCTCAGTTTGGTTAAACAGAGAAAACAGGGCTGAGATTTCTTCCATCAGAAAGTGAATCTAGCCAGAAGAGAGCATTGCATGTCAGTACTGTTGGGTGCATTTTGTCTTCTTACCTTGATTTCTGTTTTAATGATTTGTTTCAGGAATAAAAATCCCTCTACATCTACCCCGTTCATTTTCTGTCTTTGTTTTGGTTTCAGGTGGGCCCGAAGGCGCCTTTCTTCCTGGTATCATCAGCAATAACAATAGTATCTGGGCACGTAAATACCTTGGGGTGATTTGGTCAGCAGCAGTGAAGATGATCAGAAGAATAATGACCAGATAGATATGGCCGTGTCATTTCCAGGATGCCCGGGCTCTGAGATCTGGTGATTTCCCTTAGACAGCATCCCCCGCCAAAGCTCTTAGAGTCCTTCTCCTTGACAGACTTCATTTTGGAAAACATACCTACCATGTTTATTACTTGAAGAAAGCACAAGTTTAATTGATTTCTTGGTATGAGAGGTGACTCTAACTTTATAATCTAATATGAACTATAAAGTAGATTAAGTTCCATCAGGTTTCATCACAAGGCAGTGACTCCTGAAGCAATCATTGTGTTCCTGTGGGTCTGCTCCCTTAAACAGAGACGCCACAGTCCTCTCACTCCTCCCAACTCCACTAGGAAGAGAGAACGCTGCTCCTTTTTATACCCTGCTCGTCTGAAAAGGGAAGCACACACAACCAGATCTCACTTTGTACAGTAGCAGAGGATCAGGAAAAATGCCTTGCTCTGTGAATCCATGTAATTTATTTGCTTGTTCATTTTATGTGTATGGGTGTGTCTTAGTCAGGGCTTCTATTCCTGCACAAACATCATGACCAAGAAGCAAGTTGGGGAGGAAAGGGTTTATTCAGCTTACATTTCCACATTGTTGTTCATCACTAAAGGAAGTCAGGACTGGAACTCAAGGAGGTCAGGAAGCAGGAGCTAAGGCAGAGGCCATGGAGGGATGTTTCTTACTGGCTTGCTTCCTCTGCCTCGCTCAGCTTGCTTTCTTACAGAACCCAAGAATACCAGCTCAGGGATGGCACCACCCACAAGGGGCCCTTCACCCTTGATCACTAACTTAGAAAATGCCTTCCAGCTGGATCTCATGGAGGCATTTCCTCAACTGAAGCTCCTTTCTCTATGATAACTCCAGCCTGTGTCAAGTTGACACACAAAACCAGCCAGTACAGGGTGTTTGTCTGTCTGTATGTCTATGCACCCTGTGTATGGTTAGTGTCCCCCAGAGGCCACGCTGGGCCTGGCAAATCAAACTCAGATCAGCATTCTCAGTGACCAGCATCTTTACCCTGTGAGCTATCTTGCCAGCCTGATACATTTAAATACTTGATTTAATTTCCTTATTCGTTATTAGCCTATTTAAATGTCCTGTCTGTGATTCAGTCTTTGTGGAATGTGTGTTGCTACAAATGTATCCCATTACTTCACGTTTGTCCCACCACTTGACTGGTTTTTTTTAATCATTTGCATTGCTGTGGCATTGGTTGTAATGTCTCTTTTTTTCAGATTTGTTATTCAATTCATCTCTCTTTTACTCCTAGCTAATTTTGGCAAGAGTATATCAGTTTTGTTGATCTTTCAAAACACAATGTTAGGGTGATTTTTCTTTTTATTTCCCACCTTATTATTTTTTCCACTCTGGTCTTTATCGCTCCTTCCTTCCGAGAGCTGTAAGCTTAGTTTGTTCTTCTCCTGGTTCCCTGAGATGTGAAGCTTGAACTAGTTTTCTAGTTCCCTATGAATTATTCTTTGACTTGTTGGTTGTCCAAAAGTGCATTGTCCATTTTCCACCAGCTTATGAATTTCCTGGTTCTCATTTTGTTCTATTGTGACTAGAAGGCATACTTTCTCTCCCTGCAGCTCTTAGGGCTTTTTTGGAGAGGGGTTGTATGCTTTTGCTTGTTTTGCTTTGCTTTTATTTACAGAGACTTTGTTTTCAGTCTAATATTTACAGTATCTTGGAGACTGGAAAACATCACATGTTCTGCTAACCTCCGGTAGGATACTCTGTGCCTGCTAGTTAGGTTCAATAGATCTTTGTTTCATTTTTCAGTCCAAGTCTTGTGTATACCCTGCTGCCATCAAACTCACTATGTGGTCATGGATAGTCTTCATCTTCTGACTCTCCTGCCTCCCCTTTCCAAGTCCTGTTGTGGCAAACGTGTCATTTTATTCAATTTTATGCCATCCTGGGGACTGAACTCAGGGCCTAACGCATGTTTAGCAAACACTCTAAAAGGTGAGCTATATTTACAATCTCAGAGTCCTCCTTTAGATTTCTTTTCTGTTTGGTTGTTTTATCTACCTTTGAAAGTAGGTGACTAAAGTATCTTACTTTTCCTGTGTGGCTCAGTCTCCTTTAGGTTCTGTCAAAGACTGTTTCATATAGTGAGACTCTCCAGTGTTCACATACAGACATCTGTACATAAATATAGTATCGCATATTTATGAGTATTTGACCCTTTATCCTTAGTATACATCTTTCTTTGTATATAATAACAATGTTGTTACTGAAAATCTACAGTAGAGCCCTTCCAGCTCTATTTTAGTTATAATTTGCTTCTGCCATAGCCAATCTTAACTGTCAACTCAGATTAAAAGCTTCCTAGGTGATTGGTAAAGTGTACTTCTGGTGTGGCTCTGAGGTCATTTCTAAGGTGAGTACATCACGAGCTCTTTGCTTCAATCAGCAATCTAACCCACTGATGGGTTAAAAATTAGAATCGACTATTGGGAGGTGGTAGAACTGTGTAAGATATAGGTCACTGGAGAGTGTGCCTTCGAAGGGTGTCATGTCCCTGGCCCAGTCCTCTCTTACCCTCCCTTTGTGGCCTCCACAGGTGAGAGGGCTCTGCTGCCCAGATACTACCCTGCGTTGCCTCAGACCCACTGTGATGCAGCTGGAAGATCACAGATCCGAATCTCAGAAACCGTGAGCCTAAATAAATATTTGTTCCTTTTGAATCACTTTTCTCTCCCACTTATCATAGCAATAAGACTCTAACAAAATGTCCTTCTACTGTGTGTCTGGTGAAAATCTTTTGGAGGGGAGGGAAGTGTGGGAAAATATCGTATTTTTATTTCTTTTTATTTCTTTCTTTTCATTGAAAATAGATTGTTCTATACAATGTGTTCTGATTAGTCTCCCCTCTCCCTGGTGCCTCCCAGCTTCTCCCCACTTCCCCTTCTGTCTCTCCATAGAAAACAAACAGGTTTCTAAAGAATAATTAATTCTTATAGAAAGTGTCAAGTTGGATAGAGGTGGTTTAAAGGGGAGATGTTTCATTTTGTATCTGATCCTGATGATCTTTGACTGGGGAGTTTAATCCATTTACCTTCAAACAGTTACTAATCCCCAGGATTCATTGTCACCTTTGTGTTGTTTGGTCCACCTCTGGAGCGTCTCCCCCACCCCCTCTTTCTCCCTGTTTTCCTTTGTGTTCCACTAACTTTTGTCATCGGGAGCTTTTATTTCCCTCTCAATTTCCTTTTATGAATTGCCATACCTCAGAGATATTGATAGTTCCGTTCCAGACCACTGCAATAAAGTGCACGTTGCAATAAAGAAAGTCACATGGATCTTTATTTCCCGATGCAAATAAAAATGATGTTTATACTTCGCTGGTAGTTTATTAAGTGTCAAACAGAATTGTGTCTTTAAAAAAACCATACATGTGCCTTAATTAAAAAACACTTTGTGGCTCAAAATACCAATGATCGTCTAAGTCCTTAGCAAAATTGTACTTGGTTTTGCTCCTGGAAGATCCTGTGGTGGTGTTACTGGCTGATGGCTGGGCAGGGTTCTAGGGATGACCAAAGTTGGAGCAGCTGTGACAATTCCTTAAAATAGGACAACATACAACACACACCTTGGTTGCCGGACAGAGAGAAATCGGTCTTGAACAGACCAGGAAACCCTCCCTGGTGGCCAGCTTTTATAGTGTTAGGATGTGCTAGTCAGGCTGCTGTAGGAAGAAGGGCATTGATAATCTCACCCAGCTCTGGACACTGCATGGCTATAGACCCACCTGCCAGGCAAACTGTGCCTATTGCTGCAACAACGGCATGACTGTTTGTGGTATAACCAACTACTCTCTTGATTGGATTTGAGGCTTGCTCCACATGAGAGGATCATGCCTCGTACTATGAACGTCAAAAATCCCTGGCTAGGGAAACCACAGGCGGGGAGAGCCTCTTGATACAATTTTCTAAATAGTCGTTTTGTCAAGCTGCCTTCGAAATATATGTATTTATATCCCTAGATATGTGCTCTTTTCAAGCCTGGTCAGAGAATTGTCTCTGTCAGAGAATAAGCCGCTGAGAATGTCCAGCACTGGATGAAACCTCTATATCAACCCCACCTCACCCCACCCACCCCACCTCCACAAGGCTCAGAAAAAAATTTGCAGGAGAGGAGGAAGAAAACAATGTAAGAGCCAGAGGATGGGGAAGAATGTTATGAAATACTGTTGTTGGTGAGAATATGACTATTGCACACATGATCTCAGAGCAGCTGTGGTTACATACATAAGACCTGAATAACAGGCGGTGGTGGCGCACGCCTTTAATCCCAGCACTTGGGAGGCAGAGGCAGGAGGATTTCTGAGTTCGAGGCCAGCCTGGTCTACAAAGTGAGTTCCAGGACAGCCAGGGATACACAGAGAAACCCTGTCTCGAAAAACCAAAAAAAAAAAAAGACCTGAATAAAATCAAATAAATTACAAATTCCACTATGGAGATCAAAGGGGCCCCCTAGGCTCTACCCCTAGCTGTGAAGCTACCGACTGTTGCAGGCTGCTCCTGGATAGAGTCATTTTTTTTAACTAAGCAGTCTTTAATGAAAGTCATGTATGAAATACCTCTACTCCTGCACCTTCTCCCTCATTTCTTCCTTGTATTTGCCCGTCTCCTTCTCAAAGTCCAAGTAGGACTTGTTGGGACTTGACTTTCCTCTCCAGGATCTTGCAGTCCTTGTCCAGCTTTAGCCTGGACATGGACAGTTGCTCCATTAACCTTTTTCTCACTGGACTCATTCAATGTAGATGATGTATTTCTTCCCGGACAGTTGGACCCCTTTGCCATCTGCTGGCCTTTGTAGCATTCTCAGACAACGTGAACTTTGTCGTCGTCCTTTTGAACGAGTATAGATGGAACACTATACTTCAGTCTCAGCTCTTTGAAAAGCGGGAAGGCATGATCTTCCTCTGAATGTGTGAAGGTGCATTGGAATGCCGTTTGCCGTTCTTGCTTCGGTCAGAAGTCACAGAGGGATTGAATTTCGTTTCGGCAGCTGTGATCCAGCAATGGCCGCACAAGGAAAGACGAGTCTCGCATTTCTTTAAGAATGTGTCCACTGGTAGGTTTGAACGTGCCCCAGTGGATGAGCTCATGCTCTTGTGCATATAAAAAGCATATAAACCGAATCCACTGGGTTAAAAAGAAAACAAGGGGGAATGAATTTGGGAGGAAAATGTGGTCCTAGGGAGAGTTGGAGGTGGGAAATGAGGGATGGATACAATCAAGATACATTGTATATATGTACAAAAATTTCAAAGGGTAAATGTTGTTTAAAAAATGACAATGAAGTTTGCCATATCAATGGACTCCTCCTATCAGGAAGGATTATTTCTGTTGTATGCCATGCTATTTGAGAGCAATTTCCTCACAGAATTTATTTGAGTTGGGGCTGATTCTCTCAAGCCCTGTCTCTACCTTCTGGTCTAAGTATGTAGTGTTCTACATCTTTTGCTGTCATTTCAACCAAGTCCATAGCAGTTCTACAAGGAACAGACTCCTTCTCTGTCTGTCCATAATAAGTACCTCATCAGCCACTAAAGCTCTATAGTGAGATTATAGCAACAATTTAATCATCTCTCCAGATTCATTTCTAACTATAGGTATCCAGTTACTTTCTCCAGTAAAGCTTCACCTCCTCTCCTGATGGTTGGTTTTGCTTTATGCAGAATGTGTGTGTGTGTGTGTGTGTGTGTAAACTTGTGAATGAAATGAAAAGGTATGATTTGATAATTAGCTTTAATTGTTAACTTGACACCTGGGAATCACCTGGAAGAGAGTCCTGATAAAGGATTGTCCACATTGAGTAGTCCTAGGGGCATGTCTATGGGGGATTGTGCTAAATAAATTCAGTGATGTGAGATGGTTCAGTCCTCTGTGGGCAGCACCATTCCCTAAGTAGGGACTTCTGAACTACATAAGAGTGGAGAAATCAAGCTGAGCACCAATAAGTAATCGAACACTCATACACTTCTCTGCTCTTGACTATAGGTGTAACGTGACCAGCTGTCTGAAGTTCCACAATAATGTACTGAAACCTGAATTTGCAAGCCAAGTTATGCCCTTTGTCACCCAAGTTGCTTTTTGTCAGAAATGAAACTAGGACAGCCTGTATATTCTATTGATAGTTCTTTGTGTTTATGGTTGCAAGCCATAGCATGTATTAAAGTTATAGCTGACTATTTAACTTCAATGGAATACAAAAATTCTATTCCCATATACTCAGTTTACTATCTTATTACATCTTTATATAATGTATACTCACTAACATAGATTTGTAATTTGTTTTTGTCACCTAAGTTTATTAGTACAAGAATTAAAAGTGAATGTGTATACCAAAATTACCACACTACAGTTTACTGTATGTGTGTATAAATTTATTCTCTTTCTTGAATTTGATTTGTGGGACTGTCTATCATCCATTTCTTCCTGCCAAAGGACTTCCTTCAGTGTTTCCTGCTCGGAAGGTCTTGCAGTAATTAGCTCCTTTAGTTTTTGTTTACCCAAAGAAGCTTTAAGTTCTTTATTTTTGAAAGACACCTCTGGCTTGATTTCTAATACTTGTGAACAACACCCCACCCTCTCTGGCCTTCTAGGTCTCTGCTTTATGCTTTATCAAAACTCACTTACATGCAATGAGCTGTTGTTGTTTTCTTGCCTTTAAAAAAAAATCCCATTTTTGTCTTAGAACTTTAATTATCCGGGTCTCCTACATTTTTCTCAGTGAACTTCTTAGGTTTCTTGGATTTGCATGTCCAGTTTTCCCTCCTTCAATTTAAGGAATTTCTGGCCATTATTGCATCAAATAAATTCTCTGCTCCTTTTTTATCCTTCCAGAACTTCACTAATAAAGTTTACTGCACTGACTTGGTTAGCTCCAGCGTCCCACCAGCTCCAGCGTCCCACCAGCTCCGGCGTCACACCAGCTCCAGCGTCCTACCAGGTCCTTAGCTCTGTTTGTTCTTTCTTCCTTTCTCACACAATGGTTTTAGTCCATCTGTATGAAGTTCCTGATCTTTCCTCTTTCTGACCAGGTATTGGGACCCTTTCCAGAGACCTTCTTAGATCAATTATGTTTCTTAGTTCCAATTTGTGTTTGTTTGTTTGTTTGTTGTTTGTGTAGACTGTCCCTGTCCCTTGGCTAGTTTTCTCCTTTTGCTCATACATGCATCACCCAATGAAATGCAGTCTTCTGTGTTCTCTTTTAATACTGGATTTTTTTTTACTGTTATTAAAAAATATTTGTTAGGTGGCTCATCCATCTGTATCTCTTCCGGGTCAGGCTCTATGGTTTAATTTCTGTCTTTTCTTTATGACATGATCCCCTGTTCCTTTGTGTGCCTGACAATGATATCAATGGTGATAATGAGTTTAGACTTTAGTCATTTGGAAAAAATGATAGCCCGCCCCCTTGGACTTTATCAACTGGCTTCCTGCAGCAGGAGTTTGGGGTGGGGTGGGAGTGGGGATGGGATCACACTAATCAATCAACCAAGGGACAAATTCTGGTGCCTCTCAAAAGGTTTCTGACCAGCATCTATTCTGGGGATGACTTGTGCTTTAGGTCCTCTCAAATTCCCTTAGCATGCTTCTTGAAAGCCTTTAATCTCTTGCTACTGAGGGCATCTGCCTGTGCAAATGCGATCCCAGTGTGCCACTGGGACCGCATGGTTTGCAGTGACTACCAGTCCTGTTAGCTTCTGAGTCAGATAACATAGATACAGTCCCCAGAATGGATGGAGCCCTTTTTGTTTCTGCTCAAAGAGAGGTTACCTGATGGAGGGTGTTTCCTCTCAGTGGTCCTGGCTTAGAGGGCACGGGAAGTAGGGGACACAGATGAGTGTGCAAAAAGCTGCCATCTTTCTGGTCCTCGTATCTGGAACCCCTTCCTGATTTGATGGGCTTATCTGAGGATGCTGAGACCTCGGCTGATCTCCAGACTTCTAAACCAGTGCTTTTCTCTCAGCTTGGTGTCTCTGTGGAAGAAAGTTTCACTTTCAGTGTCGTATTCTTTAAGAGTGAGAATAAAATATTACACTTTCTATGAGAAGTGAGTCTCCATTTCATGGGTATCTCTTCATCTTTCACCCGTCACACCCAAAGACCTCAGCTTGGATCTCTCTCACATTTATCACATCTATATGTGATAAAGTTCCCTTTGACAGACTGCATCTCTGTCCTCTAGATTAAAGGACATAGGATGGGCTGGAGAGATGGCTCAGAGGTTAAGAGCACTGACTGTGCTTCCAAAGGTCCTGAGTTCAAATCCCAGCAACCATATGGTGGCTCACAACCATCCGTGATGAGCTCTGACTCCCTCTGCTGGAGTGTCTGAGAACAGCTACAGTGTACTTGTATATAATAAATAAAATAAATATTTAAAAAAAATAAAAAATAAAGGACATAGGACAGAGAAGTCAGGGGAGAGACTTGTGAGTCAATGTTTCAGCTGAAAAGCAAATGACTGAACTAATGAGTGGGTGGATGGATGGATGAATGAATGAATGAATGAAAAGGTCTTCAAATAACAGGAATGTAATGAACTGAAGACAAGGCGTCAAGAATAGGTAAGTCGGGGCCCTAAGAGAAAATGATAAAGACCGAGAGAAATTCTACAGAGACTCTCAAAAAGGAGCAGGGAAAAATCACAATTCTATTTACATCCGACAAGGCCTGCGAGTGCTGTAATTCACACATTTTTTTATTTTAATTGACATGGAAATATGAGCACTGCCGCTCTAGAGTGCTTTAAAAATCAAATCTACAGCAAGCAAGCGGCTTACTAGAAGATTACGCACCTGGGAAATGCTGAAACATGTTGACATAAAACAATAAACTTATTGGACTTTCACAGAATCACATGAACAACTGTGTGCTGACCACCCTGTCCTCAGAACTGGAGTCCTGTTTTATTTCCCATTTCCTGGTGCTGAGAACTAAGACTCATTAAAGAAACACTGTAGGGAAAGCCGGAGGGAGAAGAAAACACCCACGGTGCCCTCTGCATTGTTGCCAGGCATCAGTGATGGAACTGTGTCCCAGGGTTCAGGGCCACTTGGCAACGAGCACAGACACTAGCTCTTGGACTGTTGGCCATAACTGTGCTACTTACTTGCTTACTTACTAAATACTTAGCTTACTAAGCCTTGGGTGGCAGATTTCCTAATAGCTGGGAAGGAATAGATCTGGAGGTGTGGTGTGGGGGGGAATGGTGACTTGGTTTAACAATGGCACGTTTTAGCATCAGTGGCCAGCATTATGACACTGCTCTCAAAAAGGCCTGAGTTATTAGCCTGATGTATGGAAAAGGTGACGTAAACACAGGGAACCAAAAGCAATCACTCCAAGCCTAACAAAACACCAGGGACGGAAGAGCGGAGCTGGAAATAAGCACCTGAAGGCTCTGGAGCTAATGACACCTCTAAAGGGTCTTCGTTGCTGTTGTTTCAAATTTGGCTAACATTTGGCCTCTCTTATTAGAACGGAAACGTTATCTACAGTTGCTATCCCCCTTCCCTATTTCAAAATGTTGTTTTTAAAGCATGATATGAATACATTAGAGACTCTTTTCAGTTCTTGCAGGGGGAAAGTTCAAATGCAGGAGTCTATATAATAACGCCTACCCAGATATAACAAATGGGGCTGTCAGAGTGATTCTCACTTGAGACACCAACTGTAGCTAATATTCCTGGATATGCAGATGTTTTCTGTCTCTTTCTCTCAGACCAAGAAAAAAAAAGGCACTTACCGGGAATAATGATAAATTGGTATTAATATGAAAAGACTCTGCCACACTGTGACAAAGCACCCTACAGGTCAAGGTTGGAAGCACATGTGAGCAGTAGAGTCCTCACCTCTGCGCGGAGCTGTCTCGGGGAATTCATGAGCTGAATTCACTCTGGCTGAAGACCACACAACATTCTTTTTGCAAAGAGGAAAACACTAAGACCCTGGACTGGACTAAAACGTCTTCTGCTGGGAGAGGCAGGATCCCCTGCGGCGTCTGAAACACACTCCACTGTGCTGACACACATAGACACTAAGGGCTCTGTAAAGAATCAGTGTGCTCACACAAGTCTGTCCAAGGGCTAAAAAACATAAAGCAAATCCCGTCCATTCTTTAGTCCCCGTGCCGGAGCCCACATCTGTGCTCGGCAGGTTCCACTGTGCCTAGACGCACCTCTGCTCTCCCTCCTGGGATTTCATGCCCTGACCTCGACAGTCACCTCCACATTTGTCTTCACGTTGGCTTTCCCAGTCCCTCACCTTCTTGTGCACTTGTGTAGATGCCCTCAATCTGTGCAGAAATGTAAGGAAAACTTACACTTAGTTTCTTCTGCATAAAGGAAGAAAAGATAGGAGGTAAAGGCTAATTGTCTTGACGATGTTTCTCCTGGATGAAGCGCTACTTCTCAGAGAACACTGGGGAAACCCTTACTTGAGTGACTCTCAAGTAAGTGCTCTCTGCAGACCTGTAGTTTATTGTACTTCAGAGAATTTACTTTGGACAAACAAGTTAGTTCCATGGCTGGAGGGTAGTTAATTTACCTGAAATTGCATGCTATGATATTCAGTCTGCACAGGAATACACCGAGCTGACTCAGCCTCACTGACTCTGTACCTTATAAGACTAGAAGTCAGAAACTCACAGAAAAGTGAGTTTCTGTGATCAGAAACTGTGAAAAGTGATCAGAGTCTTCACCCATCTGGCACTGAGTAGCCACACACTTTTCCGTTGAAATGATTTAAGCAGTCAGCCTCCAAATTATGCTGATTGTGTTACAGAACTAAACAGGAGACAACCTCTCCTCTTTCTCCATGTTGATTTGCTTTTTTAACTCAGGATGATATAGCATAGGTCTTTGCTATTATCAAAGATTACCAAATCTCCACAATGGCAAGCCAGATTTCCCATAACATGGACACCAGATGAATGGTGGATTGCTAGAGAGGATCCACTAGACAAGGAACACTGACTCCGGTGCAAGGGTGACGGGAACTGAAGAAAGCCAAACTTGTAGCTGATCATGTGGACATTCAGCCCACAGAAACTACACCACTCCTCACAATCTCTGACAAACCTGAACAGTCACTCAAATGTGCTTTCGGATGACAAGATTCCAGAATCAAGTTTATTACTAACAGTTCTGAGGTCTTTCCCTAGAGTCCATGGTTCCCCTTACAGGCACATCTTCTTTGCTATACAGTCCTGTTTCATCACGTCTTGGGCCTGTGATATCCCGACTGCTAATACAGAAGTAGTTCTTTCCAGGACCTCCCTGCCTCTTTCTCTTCCAGTGAACCTTGAATTGATTCCTTTACATCAACGGCTCACAGCATCCTGGGAAAGGGCTGATGGGAAGCTCAAGCCCCTTTCAGTTTCCTAGTGCCTAGACTGTTAGCTTTCACCCAATGCTTCTTGCTTAAACCCTGGTAGGCTGAGGTCCCTCTACCACAAGGTGACGATAGTCAATCACCCTTACCCTAAGCTGTAGTGACATCCAGCAAGGCTGTGACCAAATTCTGGTCACAGCGTTTAATAACCATGATGTTGAGCATGCCACTAGGAGGACTAAATGGTGGGATTCAAGTAAAGCTCTGAGAATGGAGATCACCATGTAGTAGGTACTGAATAAAGGTTGGCCGATGTTAAATCTCCTTGTATGTTTGAAGAGGATAAGAAGATAATTTGTGAAACTGTTGCATGAGTTTCCTAAAAATATAAGTTCTAATAATACTCTGCTCCTTGAAGGTTCACAGAAAGTGAGCGCATGGTTTCTAGACAGTGTGGGAGACCCCTGTCACTCACCCGTGACTTCCTTCTCACAAATGGTTCCCAAGATGATTTTGAAGAGGATTTCCCAGGACCTATGAGCAGAAAATGCAGTTCTTGATCCCGTAGGCTTTCATGAAATGTACCATGGCCCTCCTCTTTATGGCTGGGCCTGAATAAGCATCATTCCTATTCGCACCAAGGATAGGAAGGAGTCAAGGCCTCACAACATAAGCCTACGGCGAACTAATGACAGGTATGACAATTTAGAGCAATGGTGACAGGTGAATCTTCATCACTTCTTCACCAGTGTTCTCTGACTGGCGTGCTGAAAACCCATGTTCCCATTCTCCTCCCGACTGCCCAACTGATTGGCTAGATACTAACTGATAAAAAAAAATTAGACTGCACATAAAAAGTGGGTGACTAACCACACTGCCTTCTTCACAACTCATTTACACCATAATTGAGCAAGGGCTTACTTTTTGTTTGTGACTCTTGTCTCCAAATGCAGGTTTCTGACAGCAATCTAACCATTATTTACACTGATCAGTGATAACCGTGTATGGAAGTCCTCAATATCTGTGCCTAGCAAAACAACAAGAGCAAAATGCTCATACATGTTCACAGGATTTCCCTCTTTCTGGTCTTTCCAATCTTTCTATAACATACACAGTACATTCTATTGAAAAATTAATTAATTAACTAATTAATTAATGTTGACAGAACTGTAGAATCCATGTGGATGTTTGGTACGACACAAGGGCTGAAGATGATGTCAGGGCAGCAGGTACTGGGGACACTGATTAGAGTCTCACTCAGACCCATAACAAGCTCTCCAGATCTTGACACACCAGCATAGTTTATCAATAAGACAACGACCCAAAGAAAAGTACAATATATCTTGGAAACAGAACAAAACAAAACAAAAAACCCCAAAAACTTCACACTTATGTAGGGATGAGTCTTCTCTACATCTAAATGTGCACCAAATAACTAACACTCTCTCTCTCTCTCTCTCTCTCTCTCTCTCTCTCTCTCTCTCTCTCTGTGTGTGTGTGTGTGTGTGTGTGTGTGTGTGTGTGAAGAGTCATGGGACAGAAGCATTCTTCAAGGCTAGGTCAACACTCCTGCAAGTCATTTGTCAAAAGACACATGTTCACTGACTTCAGGAAACACCAGTTCTGGGTGAAAAAAGAAAAGACTATTCATTTCTCGATCTCACCAGGAAAGGTCACTTTAAAACCCATGAGCCAGAAGGAACAGGCGGGTAAACAAGAGACCCAATTGTCTTCCTCATCCATTAACTTCTCCTGTTTATCCTATGAGTAATTCTCAGATTCTACAAAACCCTCAATACTTATTTCTGAACATCCTAAGGAGTGAAATAACTCTTAGTTAATGGTTAGATTAGGAAACTGAAGGCTGGAATTGGAGGAATGGTTCAGTGGTCAAGGGTGCTTACTGCTCTTACAGAGGACCCTAGTCTGACTCCCAGAACCCACATGGGAGACATGATTATCTGCAAGTCCAGCTCCAGGGATCAGATGCCCTCTCTGGGCTTCTGTGTGCAACTGCACATATGTGGCATACACTCTCACTAACACACCTACACACACATGAATAAAATATAAAAATTAAATCTTCAAAAAGAAATAGATTGTTTACTTTTATTTTTATTTTACCTAATTCCAGACCGTGGGAGTCAGGCAGGCAGATCTCTGAGTCTGAGGCCAGATTAGTCTATGTAACAAGTTACAGGGTATCCAAGCTACATTGTGAACATCTGTCTCAAAAACAAAGCAAAACAAAACAAAAGAAACAAACAAACAAACAAAAACCTGAAAAGGAACAAGGGGAAGGCTTGATGTGGTGATCCCAGAGCTGAGGAGGGAAAAGATAACTCCTTGGGGTAGGATGGCCAGACATCGTATGCAAATCAGCTCAGTCCAGGCCTGTGAGGGACACTGTCTCAAAAGGAGGCGGGAAGCATGTGAGGAACAATACTTGAAGTTGTCCCCTAGCCTCCACATGCACACATGTGCACCTATCCAAACATGCACATACACAGAGAGAGAGAGAGGCAGAGAGACAGACACCGACACAGAGACACAGAGAGATGGAGGCAGAGAGACACAGATTACCATGTGGTACCAACAGAAGATGCCACCATTGTTGCTGATAAAGTCTTCATTTTTAAGACTCTTTAAAAGGCACTGCCAATGGGTTTTGATTTTTCTCATGGCTGCTGTCTTTGACTATGGGCGCATCTGAATGTGAGACGGCTGAGGGCCATGAAGCAGGGATAAATATTTTTGCCTGAGACCATTTTCCCTCCTGACTAGTGTGAGCATGAGAACCAGCCCGTCTTTGGCCCTTGGCTTCTCTTTCATGAACTTGCCTTTCATGTCAAGAGTTAAAGAACTTACAAGTCATCTGTTTGGGTCCCTGGAGAAACCTTCAACAAGGTGTTTTGAGGAAGAAAATGTTCGTGTCATTTTCTTCTAAATGTCTCTTCCTGAAAACGGAAAAGATTCGTCTCAAGGACATCACACTGAGGTAGTGACTGCTTACACAACTCAAAAAAAAAAATTTAACGGGGGGTGAGTAGACTTATTAATTCGGTGGTTTATTGAAATTCCACAAACATCCTATGTCACTTACTCAAATCTACACCCTTGACTGATTTCTTTGGACATTTGTTTTTTGTTTTTTTTTAAATTTAATTTTTAAATAAAATTAAGGATTAGGCTACATTAAGGAAATTCCATTTCAACTTTGCTTTCTTATTTGCTATTTTGGTTTTTTTTTTTTTTTTTTGAGACAAGGTATCTCTATAGAGCCCTAGCTGTCCTGGAACTCAGTATGAAGACCAAGCTGGCCTTGAACTCACAGAGATCCACCTGCCTCTGCCTCCTGAGTGCTGAGGACTGCAGGCGTATGTCACTATGCCCAACTTCAGCTTTTGTTTTCAACTGTTATCGTTGATCCTTGAACAGGCCATTCTTTATTTGAACTCATCAAGTGATGTGGTACCTTGCAAAGAATAGACAGGTGCCCATGATTTTCATTTTCATGGTAGTCCCTTCTTAACCATGATCTCAGCTACCACAGTCAGCCAGAGTCTGGAAATACTACATGGAAGATTCCAGAAGTAAGCATTACATATGTTTTAAATTGTAAGTGTTTTAGAGCTTAAGAAATCTCACATCATTCTGCTTCATCCTGCCTGGTGCATGAGTGATCCCTTTGTCCAACATTTGCATGCTGTATACACTATTTGACTTTTAATCATCTCTGAGCTATCTGGGTTACCATATTGATTGTTCATGATACAGTGTTTGTATTCAAGTAATCTTCCCCCCACCCCCCAAAACACAAGAGCAGTGGTACAAAGCAGGCGCCTGAGAATGAAATGTATAAGTATGATGAACCAGTGTGGTGCAATGGTGGGTATACAAAAAAAAAAAAGAATAGCAAATACAGAGATTGATGCTATGTGCTATTTTAGGTGTCTACTGAAGGGCTCAGAAAAAATTCTCCAAGGGTATGGAAGATGACTGCATTCTTCAGCAGGGCATTTCAGACTCAGCCCTTGACTCTTGTCTTTCCTCTTCATAGCCCTCACATTATAGGGCAGAAAAGTCCACATAACTGCGATCGCTGCTGTATTCCCACTATGGCACACACTTTCCTGTGTGTGCCATCTTTATGTTCCCTGCCTGCAGTACCCTTCCCCCACTACATTCAACTGTCAAAATCCTTTAGCAGCCAAGTGCCTTCCCCACTGGGTCCTTCATCAAGGCCCTAACCATTCTCCCTTTCTAATCCTCCTTGACTTCTGCCTAATTTAATGTACTCCTTTGTAGGCACAGTGGAGTGTCCTCCTGAAGATGTAGCCCATGTCTTCACGGCACTAAGCAGGTAGAATCCTGGAGGTCATTCTTGTCCTACTTTTCTTTGACTCAGAGATGACTCACTCCTTATATAGAGAAATGTTTTTGTCAACAGAAAAGGAAAGCCATTACTTTGAGTAAGTGAGGTCAAAGATAACCTAAGTTCAAGAGGGTAGAGGAGTGGATGGAGAGACTGGTAAGAAGTCCTGTTGTTTCTGGGGTTCAAGGACAGTCTCTATGAGCCCATCAGGGCACTGATCCGGAACCTGTCTGGTGCAGGTCAGAGTTGAGAGAAGGACTTGTGTGTACAGAACCAACAGGCTAGTCTCTTGAGGCTGCCAGACAAACCAGTGAGAAGAGTTAGAAGAGCTCAATTTGGGGAAAGGAGTGAGGCGGATTTACCCTCCCCACAGGAGCCACTCTAGTCGGTGCCCATATTCAACAGTGGCACCATGTGGCAGCAAGGAGTAACCGCAGGCAGGGACAATGGCAGCCAATGGATGACCTGTAGGCAGTAGGCATCAGGGGGATCTTTACTGGAGCACCTTTGGAAGGTTCTGCAGAGAGGAAAAGGATTCTTAGGAGAGTGAGGTTGGCCTTCTGATGAAGTCAGTGGGAGATGGGGAGAGAAAGTGAGGGAAACTTAATTTAATCCAGTTAACTGATTGTGGAAGAGTCTTTATGATCCGGGCAGCCCTGAAGGACCGAGCCCATTCTCATCCCGGTGCTTGAGGCAAGTACATTAAATGAAAAAACAAATGTTTACTTTGCATTTATTTGAAGACGATAGACCCTGGAGGGAAAAGGAAAAGATTGAATCACTTTCAGAGAGTGCTGTCCCCAATGTCATTCACTTGACTTGGAACATGGATGCCTGTTTTGCCTTTCCTCGAATGCACACACATGTCAAAATGTTAGCTAGTTGACTGCCATGGTTATCTTCCATGAAGGGCTGGGAGCTAAACTAACCTTGTTGCATTCTTCAGTGTTTACTCAAGATGTACTTGCCATCCTCTGAAGACCTTTCCTGCTAGGTCACCCCTGACCTGCTAAAACTTTTCCAGTAAGACCACCTTCAGGCTGGTCCTCAGCACCTGCTGACCTTCGCTCCTGCAGTAGCAAGCGCTCCATCCTTCATCCACTATAGAGATACTACAGTGTGTAGATCTCACATCCTTCCCAAAGAGTTAACTTTCACTCAGGATGCCACGGTTTTAGAACATAATCCCTTCTTTTCCCTGCATTTCATACACGTGAGCATCAACTGATGGCTTCAGTCTCGGGAAAAACCATTTCTAGAAGACGAGAGGAGTGGGGCTTGAATTATAGAACATATCGTCATCCCCTCTTGCATGATAAATAGCTGTTATGGTCATTTATCGTTCCCACGTTCCAAAGTCTAAAACTGCTTTACAGATGTTCCATAGCCCAGCCTCCCAACATCTGCGCAAGGAAGCCTGGGTGCACAGTTACCAGCTCCATTTTGCAGATGAGAATAGTTATGGGAGGCCCAAGGGGCACTGACTTGACATTTTTAGGACGTTGTGATTATACTTTATTAGCCTTTACTCATAGCACTCGGGAGTAGCAGGTAAGCAGCATGTGTCAGTGTCCGGCACAAGTCATTCTATAAAGTCAAAAAGTGCTGGAAACAGAACCCAAGAGTTTAGGACTTCTTAGCTCAAGTTGCATTCATTATTTTCCTAAGTGAAGGGGCATGCACATAATCACAGGTACGTAGATATGCCCTGGAACACAGTAGCATCCACAGTTGCACAAGCCTAGACAATGCAACCATGTGGGTTTTTTCTCTCTCTTTCATTTTTTCTATTTCCAAGGAGTAAAGCAACTCGTTCTGCCTCTCTGTGTTCTTGGGAGGCTGACCTCAATCTAGGGTGCTACCTGAAAGATGTGGTCCCTCCAGAGGGTCCATTTGTCTTCTGGGCCTCTAAGGTCTCTAAGGACTATGAAGTAGGACTGTACTCTTGCTACATATCACTGGGGTCTATCCAACTAGGATTCAGGGGGGAAAGGTAATATAACGTTACGCTACAATTCCATATCAACACTTCAAAGTTAGTTAGACTTTCTCTCTTTTTTTTTCTCCTCTCTCTAAATGAAGTCTATTACCTTGAGGTATCTCCTGAGATGCTGTTAGCTGCTGTCTAGATGAGCACTGAGTACTTAAAGGGCCGGTTTGGGTTGCACTGTGCAGATGGTTGGAAAACCACATTAACCTATGTCCCGAGGTGAAATAGCGAAGTTGCCCTGGAAGCATTGGGGAGAAAGCCCCATTTCTAATTATTTCCCTCTGCCCTCCTCTTCAGTGCTCACACTGCACACCACCTGGAGAACCAACTGGAGAAGCATTTCCGAGGAGGCTGCCTTCCCCCACATCCCTACATCATGAGCCTGTCCAGTCCAGGCCATCTCTGCAAGGCTAGCCTTCTCATATCCACAAGGGAAGGCCGAATCCCCCACTGCAGACTGGAGAAAATTCCCAGGCACTTGGTCACACTTCTTACCCTGATTCTAGATGTCATGTCAGACTTCAGCGGGGCAGTAAGAGCTCAGGCTCTGGGTCTGTGCCACTACTTTCTAAGGGTCAGTGTGGGTCTGGAATCGAAGAAGCCATTTGCTTTCTCCCAGATCTACAGTCCGCTGTTAGAGTTTGAATGCTGACCCCGAGGCCTGTGAATTAAAAGCCGATGCTACTAGCAGGCAGTAGAACCAATAGGAGGCAGTTTTTGGCTCACTGGGGGTGTGCTCTTGAGGAAGATTGTGGAGCCTCAGCCCCTTCCTCTTGTCCCCTGGAAACACAGGGAGTGGTTTGCATCACCACACAGTCCCTGGCAGTGCTGTACCAGTCATGGACCAGGACCTTCAAAACCATAAGCCCAAGTCAGCCTTTTCTCTATAAGCTCATTCCCTCTAGATGCTATAACAGTGACAGTAGGCTAAGGCCCCTGCCCTCTGCCAGGTACCACTGTGTGAGGCAGCACTCTCATGACCAATGCATAATCTGAACAGAGTCTTAGCTAAATCCAGACACCTTTATCACAGCATGAAACACTGTTCTTTTAATCGGGAGCCCAGCTGGGCATCATCACAGGGTTGTCCGTAGAAGCCGTACTCACAACTGTTTTTTATTAAGTTCTAAATGTGAATTCTTAAAGATTAAATCCTTCCGATAGCTTCATTTCCATTGTTTTTTTTTTAAACCATCTCTGGTGATTTAATCAATCTTTAATCCATCTCCTTTAGTTTTCACTCCCTTAATATTTCTTCCTAACTCATCTTAAAATCTTCTCTCCTCCTCCCACCCCTTTTCTTTGAGAATTTCATTCATGAGCGCTGTGTTTACTCATGCCCACCCTCCCTCTCTCCTCCAAGTCCTTCGGAGTTCCCCACCACCCTCCCACTACAGAAATCTCTCTCCAGATCAACATTTTCTAGCAGAGAAAGGCATTAGGGTTTTTTGAAGTAACACAGGGATGAAGAGTATTTATTTCCAGCCTTGGTTTCTACCTTCCCCTCTGTCTTCCAAATGCTCCCCTCTGCACCCTGGTCTCTGCTGGGCTAAGTCTGGCTTAACCCAAAGAACACTTGAGTATTTCTCCAGGGGAATGGTGGCCCCTGCTAGCAAGGACGCAGAAACTTGCTACCTGGTTCTGTTAGGCGGTAGCCAAGCCTCCCGTCATTTGTGGTAATCAGAAGGAAATAGTTTTCTGCTCTCCAGTGGAACAGGATTTCTTTTTTTTTTTTTTTAATTTAATTTAATTTTATTTTTTTAATTTACATTCCAAATCACTTCCCCTTTCCCGTTTCCTCCCTCCCCGAAAGTCCCATAAGCCCCCTTCCCTCCCTCTTTTCTCCGTTCAACCCCCTCTCATTACTCTGTCCTGGCGTTCCCCTACATCCAGTCTTTCCAGGACCAGGGGTCTCTCCTTCCATCTTTTTAGAAATCTATTGATATGCTGATTGTGTCTAGGGTATTCTGAGATTCTGGGTCAATATCCCCTTATCAGTGACTTCATACCATGTGTGATCTTTTGTGATTGGGTTACCTCACTAAGGATGATATTTTCAAGTTCTGACCATTTGCCTAGGAATTTCGTGAATTCATTGTTTTTAATTGCAGAGTAGTATTCCATTGTGTAAATATACCACATCTTCTGAATCCATTCCTCCGTTGAGGGACATCTGGGTTCTTTCCAGCTTCTGGCTATTATAAATAAGGCTGCTATGAATATAGTGGAGCATGTGTCCTTATTGCATGCAGGTAAAGTCTCTGGGTATATGCCCAGGAGTGGTATAGCCGGATCCTCCGGAAGTGTCATGCCCAGTTTTCTGAGGAGCCGCCAGACTGCTTTCCAGAGTGGTTGTACCAGCCTGCAATTCCACCAGCAGTGGAGGAGTGTTCCTCTTTCTCCACATCCTCGCCAACAACTGCTGTCTCCTGTGTTTTTGATCTTAGCCATCCTGACTGGTGTGAGATGGAATCTCAGGGTTGTTTTGATTTGCATTTCCCTAATGACTAAGGATGATGAACATCTCTTTAGGTGCTTCTCAGCCATTAGATATTCTTCAGGTGAGAACTCTTTGTGGAGCTCTGTACCCCATTTTTTAATAGGGTTACTTGCCTCTCTGGAGTTTAACTTCTTGAGTTCTTTGTATATCTTGGATATTAGCCCTCTGTCGGATGTAAGGTTGGTAAAGATCATTTCCCAGTTAGTTGGTTGCCGCTTTGTCTTTTTGACGGTGTCTTTTGCCTTGCAAAAACTTTGTAATTTAATGAGGTCCCATTTGTCTATTCTTGATCTTAGAGTATAAGCTATTGGAGTTCTGTTCAGGAAATTCTCCCCTGTGCCCATATGTTCAAGGTTCTTCCCTAGTTTCCCTTCTATTAGTTTCAGTGTGTCTGGTTTTATGTGGAGATCTTTGATCCACTTAGAATTGAGCTTAGTGCAAGGAGATAAGGATGGGTCAATTTGCATTCTTCTGCATGTTGACCTCCAGCTGAGCCAGCACCATTTGTTGAAAAGGCTATCTTTTTTCCACTGGATGGTTTTAGCTCCTTTGTCAAAGATCAAGTGACCATAGGAGTGTGGATTCATTTCTGGGTCTTCAATTCTGTTCCATTGATCTACATGTCTGTTACTGTACCAATACCATGCAGTTTTTAACACTATTGCTCTGTAGTACAGCTTGAGGTCCGGGATACTGATTCCCCCAGAGGTTCTTTTACTCTTGAGAATAGTTTTAGCTATTCTGGGTTTTCTGTTATTCCAGATGAATTTTTGAATTGCTCTTTCTAACTCTATGAAGAATTGAGTTGGGATTTTGATGGGGATTGCATTGAATCTGTGTATTACTTTTGGTAAGATGCTCATTTTTACTATATTAATCCTGCCAATCCATGAGCATGGCAGATTTTTCCATCTTCCGAGGTCTTCTTCAATTTCTTTCTTCAGAGACTTGAAGTTCTTGTCATACAGATCTTTCACTTGTTTGGTTAGCGTCACGCCAAGATACTTAATATGGTTTGTGGCTATCGTAAAGGGTATTATTTCTCTTACTTCTTTCTCAGCCTGCTTATCCTTTGAGTATAGGAAGGCTTCTGACTTGCTTGAGTTGATTTTATATCCGGCCACTTTGCTGAAGTCGTTTATCAGCTGTAGGAGTTCTCTGGTGGAGTTCTTTGGGTCGCTTATGTATACTATCATATCGTCTGCAAATAGTGATAGTTTGACTTCTTCCTTTCCAATTTGTATCCCTTTGACCTCTTTTTCTTGTCTAATTGCTCTAGCTAGAACTTCAAGTACTATATTGAAAAGATATGGAGAGAGAGGGCAGCCTTGTCTAGTCCCTGATTTTAGTGGGATTGCTTCAAGTTTCTCTCCGTTTAGATTGATGCTGGCTACTGGTTTGCTGTAAATTGCTTTTACTATGTTTAGATATGGGCCTTGAATTCCTGATCTTTCCAAGACCTTTAGCATGAAAGGATGCTGAATTTTGTCAAATGCTTTCTCAGCATCTAATGAGATGACCATGTGGTTTTTTTCTTTGAGATTGTTTATGTAGTGGATTACATTGATGGATTTCCTTATATTGAACCATCCCTGCATCCCTGGGATGAAGCCTACTTGATCGTGGTGAATGATCGTTTTGATGTGTTCTTGGATTCGGTTGGCAAGAATTTTATTGAGTATTTTTGCATCGATATTCATAAGAGAGATTGGCCTGAGATTCTCTTTCTTTGTCGGATCTTTGTGTGCTTTTGGTATTAGTGTAATTGTGGCTTCATAGAACGAGTTGGGTAGTGTTCCTTCTGTTTCTATTTTGTGGAACAGTTTGAAGAGTATTGGTGTTAGGTCTTCTTTGAAGGTCTGATAGAATTCTGCACTAAAACCATCTGGACCTGTGCTTTTTTTGGTTGGAAGACTTCCAATGACAACTTCTATTTCTTCAGGGGTTATAGGACGGTTTAGATGGTCTATTTGATCCTGATTTAATTTTGGTACTTGGTATCTGTCAAGGAAATTGTCCATTTCCTCAAGATTTTCTAGTTGTGTTGAATACAGGTTTTTGTAGTAGGATCTGATGATTTTTTGAATTTCCTCAGTTTCTGTTGTTATCTCTCCCTTTTCGTTTCTGATTTTATTAATTTGGATACTATCTCTGTGCTCTCTGGTTAGTCTGGCTAAGGGCTTATCTATCTTGTTGATTTTCTCAAAGAACCAACTCCTCGTTTTGTTGATTCTTTGTATGGTTTTATTTGTTTCTACTTGATTGATTTCAGCCCTGAGTTTGATGATTTCCTGCCTTCTACTCCTCTTTGGTGTATTTGCTTCTTTTTGTTCCAGGGCTTTCAGGTGTGCCATTAAGCTGTTAGTGTATGCTGTCTCCCGTTTCTTTTTGGCGGCACTCAGGGCTATGAATTTTCCTCTTAGCACTGCTTTCATTGTGTCCCATAAGTTAGGGTATGTTGTGCCTTCATTTTCATTATCTTTCCACAAATCCAGCCCTGCAACGGATAATAGGTGGAAACCTCCAATACAGGGAGAGAAACAACACCCTGGAAAAAATGAGATAATAACCTTCTTGAATCAAACCCAAAAGTAGATAACCACTCAAACATAAAGATAGCGTCAAGAATGGCAGATGGCAATAATCACTATGCCTTAATCTCTCTTAATATCAATGGTCTCAATTCCCCAATTAAAAGACATAGACTAGCAGACTGGATACGTAAACAGGACCCAGCATTTTGCTGCATGCAGGAAACGCACCTCAGTGTCAAAGACAAACACTACCTCAGAGTAAAAGGCTGGAAAACAATTTTACAAGCAAATGGCCCCAAGAAACGAGGTGGAGTAGCCATCCTAATATCGGATAAAATTGATTTTCAACCCAAAGTCATCAAAAAAGACACAGAAGGACACTACATACTGATCAAGGGAAAAATCCACCATCAAGAACTCTCAATCCTGAATATCTATGCTCCAAATGCAAGGGCACCCTCATTCGTAAAAGAAACTTTACTAAAACTCAAAGCACACATCGCACCACACACAATAATAGTGGGTGACTTCAACACCCCGCTCTCTGAAATGGATCGTTCAGGAAAGCAGAAACTAAACAGGGACACAGTGAATCTAATTGAAGCCTTGGACCAAATGGAACTAACTGATATATATAGAACATTTCATCCTAGAGCTAAAGAATACACCTTCTTCTCAGCTCCTCATGGTACCTTCTCCAAAATTGACCATATAATTGGTCACAAATCAGACCTCAACAGATACAAGAAGATAGAAATAATCCCATGCCTCCTATCAGATCACTATGGAATAAGGGTGGTCTTCAATGGCAACAAAAACAAAAGAAAACCCACGTACACATGGAGGCTGAACAATGCTCTACTCAATGATAACTTGGTCAAGGTGGAAATAAAGAAAGAAATCAAAGACTTTTTGAAAGTTAATGAAAATGAAGGAACAGGATTTCTAATGGAAGCCAACAATGGTTTCATCACTGCACCCTGGAGCACACATTTCAGAAAAATTCCCTCTTGTTCTTTGTGAGTTGCAAAACAAACACCAAAGGTCAAGTGCTTCATTTTCTGGCAATCTTAGCACCCGGGTCCTGTTGGCCCATACTTATTCACTAGGCTTTGGGTGAGGGGGAGACTTTCTATCTTGGAATCTGTGAGTAGCCAGCTTTGATTTCTTATGACATGCTGTTAAGAATGTTTCTTTGATACTTAAAAAAAAAACCAGAAAGCAATTTAATGAACATGCTTTATGCCTGCCTGATGAGAAAAACTTTTCTAGTCCACAATTCCCAACAGAAATCCCCTTATGTCATGTTCATAATGAGAAGTCATTCGTGTCATATGGGTCCAAATGGATGTCTACCATCCCTGACAGCCCAATCTCACCACACACCATTGTCCCCTTGGTATTGCCTCTGGTGGTCCAGTGGGGCACAAAAGTTCTAGGTCATTAGTCGTGCAAAGACTTTACTTTTCCTAAGATGCATATAATGGTGCCTTGGAAATGTTTTGCTAAAACTTCCTCATGACAACACTTGGCATCTTGGTAGCATCAAACAAGCAAAGATCTCTGTATAGCCTTGATGGCTTGTCTGGCACTCAACCAATAAAACAAAGAAGTATCTAGAATCTTTCTGTGCAAGAAATTGGACTGGAAAACATGGGCTTCCTAGGGTGCTCTGGTAGAGATGTGGTTGATTCTGTCCACAAAGCTGGTCAACGAAGAGCTAAAAACACTCCCCACTGGTTAGCAGGTTAATGCAACAGTCTTCTTTTCTATCTCAGCCTATGGGAGCAAAGCTGGGGAGAGAGCTGGAGGCAAACATAGCTGGCCATGGAGAGCTGAGCCTTAGCTCCAGGAATCCCTGGTAAGAGATGTTGACATGTTGTCTCAGAGGTGAAAGCTGTCCTGCAGGAGAAGTTCCAATACTTCCTAAAGACCCCCCAGCATTTGCCCAGTGAGTCCAGCTTTCATATAGGACCCTATTTCTGGACGTAGGCAAAAGTGATGTAAGTGAGGAGAGAAGGGTGGTGGGAAAAGGAGGGAAAGAAACAGAAAGGTGTGCACGTGAGGAACCCAAGACTTAGCACCTCCCAGAAGTCAGTACACTGTACCTCCCACAATGCCTATCATCATCAAGGGCCGAAGTATACAAAAAGAGACTGTTTTAAACACTGCCTCTCATCTGAGATGCTGCAAAACACGCAGAACCTGCAGCATCCTCCCACCTCCTCTCTACCTGACCCTTTTCCTCTTATTTTTCTTCACTACCTCTACCTCTAACATTTAATTTTCCAAAAGCAAGAGAAAACCCTGCAAAGACGAGGAAGGAAACCCTTCCAAACTCTGGTCTACGCCATGGAACCTGAAGAATTTTTTGAGGCATGAAGTAACTAACTGCTCACCACCTCTGAGTATTAAGAGACACATGCTACTGGCATCTCTCATTTTATAGCCAGCATGGCGGAGGTGAGCCCAAATTTAGAGACTCTTCTACGCAGTACCAGAGTCAATAAACAAGAGAGAAATACACACTCCCTCTGGCCCTTCCTGTTCACTTCCAATCAGAGTCATTTACTGTCAAATGCTTCCTTGCTTTGTTTCTCTCTAATCCCCTCACCATTAACATGGGAGCCAGGAGTATGTTGACTTCTTAACAGCTTACAGGACCACAATCACTTAGGAATCATAGAAAGCTGTATGGAATCCTCATAAGGATGAGGAGAAGTCACCAAGCCTGAGAGCCCAGTGACATTCTGCCAGTCACCATCTCTCCTTGATCCCAGCACCCAGATCACTGGGTCTCTGCTCTGAGATGACAACTGATTTTTATTTGGGGTCTACTGTTTAGGATCAGCTTCTGGTCTGAGGGAGGGAGGAATTAGCTTCCAAGGTTGTGAGTGTCCCTCTCTTTTGTACTGGGCAAGCTTCCTATGCTTCTTTTATTCCTGTCTCCTATAACCCAAGTTCCTAGGCAAAGCTAAAGTCTAGTTCAGAACAAAAATAAGAAGGTAGGATTTGGTATACAGACCAGCCTGTCTTTGAATTCTGACTCCGTCATTCCCTGTAGCTTTAGAACTTGAAGACGTGTCATGGTACCTCTCTAAGATCCTCTTTCCTATTTTATATGGGGATGGAAATGCCTAGTACAACAGATTGGTCCAGGGGGTGGGCCTGGAAAATTCTGAGCAGCCCTGACACATGCTGACACAGTACAGGCACACACTGTTCCTTCCTGCTTCCCGCCATCAGCTGAAGTGTTAGTAGTACAAACTTGGTTAACGTGGTCTGGGATCTCCTTTGTTCTTTCTTCAGCTTTAACTAATTGCCAACTAACAGTATTCTTCTAGATAATGATGTTATTTTAAAGATGGAAGGAAGGAGAGAAAGGGGTTGGGCAATGAAGAGAGGGAAGGAAGAGAGGGAGTTGGGAAGGGACAACCAGCCTAGGTGCCCATCAAGAAATGAATTTAGAAGGAAAATGTATATGTGGGACTATAGAGCTGGCTCAACAGTTAGGAACACTGGCTGCTCTTCCCAAGGACTTTGGTTTGACTCCCAGCACCCACATGGCAGCTGACAACTATCTATAACCCTAGTCCCAAGGGATCCCAGACCCTCTTCTGGTCTCTGAGGGCACCAGGCACATATGTGGTATACAGTTATATGTGTAGGCGAGACACCTATACACACAAAATAATAAAAATGTCCATACGTACAATGAAGTTTCGTTCAGTTACAACGGAGTTTGATAGAACTGGAGGTCGTTGTGTTAACAGAACAAGCTGGGAACATAGTCTATGGTTTCTCTTGCATGCAGCATCTCTATATCAACTGATACATTAGGACATGAAGATTGGGGGGGGGGGGGTATGCTGCTTGGGGAGAGAAAGAAGCCAGAAAGAAAGGAGAATGAGAGATGGTGATGGAGGGGTGAAGGTGATCAGAGCTCATGTTACACATATGTGAAATACCACAATTATTTCATACATCCGATATGGCATAATGATATGAATGGAGTGAAGGAGTGCAGGTGGGAGGGACGGAGGGAGGGAGGGAGGGGAGGAAGGGAGGAAGATAGGAAGATGGCCGCCAACTGTTCACGCTGTAGCAAGGCAACATGCTAAGAATGGGTATGGATTTAAAAAGCAACCCATTTTGAAATCTTGTTCCCTAATATGTGCTACCTCAGTGACCTTAGGTAAGCTCCTAGCTTCTCTTCAGCTCCCAAATCTTTTAAATAAGTTTATAATAGGAACCTCTGTCTCGTGGGATTATTTTAAGGATTCAATGTAATAATGGTCATCAAGGTGTCTAGCACGCAGGGTTTGGCCCTTGACAAATGCAAAAAAAAAAATCACAATAAAAGTAAAAGCTGATTGAATTTAAATGTCAATCCTAAGATTATTCACTGGAGCCCTCCTAGGGAGCCTAACTTAGTTTCCTCATCTGAAGTAATCAGGAAGGCTGTGCCTGCCCAAGGTGCAAAGCGGGGAATGTCCTAGAGGGATGGGAAAGCTTCGCTGTTCAGGTGCAATATTAAGTTGTTCTTATTAGAATAAGCTCCCCGAACTGCATGGGGACAGAACCAAATCCAATCCACCTTCAGCAGGGCAAGAAGCAATGCTGTTCGCAAGAGCGATACATAATTCAGCAACGTGGAGATGCCAGCCTTCTCTCATCTTCCCTTCCAGCAATGGCTCCTGCTCAGGTTCCAAAACCATACATGGCATATACTCCCCGAAAAGGGAGGCAGAAACACCCTAAAACCAGAAAGGCATGGCATTATAGCAGTGTTTTGTCCTAACAAAAGTCCCTAGTGATCTCTTCCTGGACTTGAACCCCTTAGGGCTGGGTTTCCAATGCATAAATCTTGTTACTGGAAGGGCTGTTAAAGCTCTTAGACTCCTCACCTCACAAACAGCTCTCTCACTCTTTGTCCAGCATCTGTTTTTGTTTTGGGTTTTGTTGTTGTTATTGTTCATTTGCTTTTGTTGTTATTTTGTTTTGTTTTTCATTAAACTGTCACAACTGTCTTCTCAGTTGGTACTAACATTCCCAATTCACAGATTAGGACTGGGAATGTCCAAGTAGCTTGTCTCACGCCGTGTTGCTAATAGGTGGCACGCCTAAAATTGAACCTAAATGCGCTCCTGCTCACTCTATGGTGTTTTTTGCTGCTAGAGCACAAACCTCTAGTCAGCCAGGGGCCATTTCACTCCAAATATTTTCCCCATACTTTTTATAATAGCACTGGAATTAAAGATGTTGAGGAGATGGTTAGTAAAGTGGTGTGTGTATGTGTGTGTGTGTGTGTGTGTGTGTGTGTGTGTGTGAGAGAGAGAGAGAGAGAGAAATGTGGAGGTCAGAGGTCAACCTCGGGGTCATTCCTTTGGACACTGTCCATCTTGGTTTTGGACAGAGGACCTCTCACTGGCCTAGAGTTCACTGGTTTGGCTAAACTGATCAGCCAGTGGAGACCAGGGGTCCTTTGGTCTCTGCTCCCCAGTGCTGGAATGACTGGCTCCTACTGCCCTTCTTACTTTTTATGTGAGTCCTGAAGGGACAAGCACAGGTAATGTGCTCATGAAACAAGCGCTTTCCCTACTGATCTGTCTCCCCAGGCTGCCCCTCCCCTGCTTTTGTTGACAAAAGAGATGTGGCCAGACTTTAGCAGTACAGGGTGGGAGTGATTCCAGTCAGAACTTAAACAGCTTTTATTTTCATTATCTAAATTGTTCTCCCTAGAGCAAGCTTCCCAGTTATGGCAATGCTATAAAAATTTAAATGTGAATATTTAAGTTTAAGAAGACACTTGGTTGATCTAAGGAAATGTATGGAGTATAGTCTGTATATTGTGAAAGCTGGTCCAGTGAAAAGGCTCAGCTGGTAAGGGTGCTTTGCTGCTTCCCAGAACTACTTCTTGAATCTGGGCTCCAGACCACACCATAGGAGGAAAGGACCCACTCTCACAAGTTTCCCTCTGACCGCCACACGTGGGCCTTTGCATGCATGCATGCTCACAAACACACACATGCAGTGTGCACACACACTAATAATTTGTTCTTACATTGCATACGAATCGTTCTAGTGAGTAGACAAGCACTCTGTGGTTCTCAAGGTTGATTGAAATGAAGTTCTCTCTTTAGAAAAACAATCGGGAACGTTGTAAGCGAAGGTTGGGCATCACAGCTCATGGCCTGTGAGGACAGACAGAAGTCCACAGAAGTGGCCCAAGGAACTAGAGAAAGAGGCCCCAGAGGAGGCTGGGAGGATTAAGCAGCTGCTAGCTGGGCTCCAAAGAGCTGAGCTCTTGGTCACGTGACTGCAGGAGAAGGGAAAAACCAAAGAGAGCTGCAGTTACCTGCAAACCTCTGGGGACAGGAACAGCCTCAGGTGCCTGAGGAGAGCACAGGGTAGCAAGAAAGATGAAAGACCTGGATAAATATAAAGACCCAGAGGCTGGGTTTCAGACAAGCCCTACGTGAAGGCAATAAGCACTGAGAGAGAGTGCCCCGGGCACCATGGGGAGAGCTCTGAATCAGGAGTCAAGAGACTTTTCTTTGGGACTCTGCTGTCTGTGTGGCCCAGGACAAGACTCTTCCTGGGATTCAACCCTCTCACCTTAAAATGTCCCTTCCAGGCACCCATACTGTGTTCTTTAATGCAAACATTAGCAAAAATTTCCTGTTCAGTTTATCTGAAATACAGTTTCAAAGGGACAGTATGTTTTCCTCCAAAAATCTTTTTCTCTCACTATATCTCCCTCTGATGAGAACTGGGTGTATTCATAGAAACACACACACACTCATTCACAATCACATCTAGAATAGTAATCATTTGACTGTTAATATAATCCCAGGCAACTGTTGGCTATAAATATCAAATGCGAACGGGGTCAGAGTCTCTGGTGGACATTGAGGAATGTGCCTTGTGGGTGGTACAGGAGCCACTTTTCCAGGGACGTGCAGGAAAATTAACCACCAGTCTACCTCTGAGGCTCACAAACTCTTCCCACCCAGATGCACAAGCCCCACTTCCCTTCTGAGGAATTTACCCAGCCTCTTGGCTGAGTTCTTTGGCTTTCAATGTTGGGGACCATTATGCCACATAAAATCTCAGTGCTTCTCTCTGGAGAAGTTCAAAGGCTGAAAGGCCAGGTCCTGCTCATTGCCTTGGTAAAGGGAGGCTTTTATGAGACTCATCTAAAACAGTCTGGATCTGTGTGCAAGTCACAGCAGGGTGATGGTGGTGTTGGGATGACCTACTGGAAAGGAAGAACATAAACATAAAACACTTAGCTGAGCATCAGCTGTTACCTGTGCATAGAGAAGTTTAAAAGGATCTGATCTCAGATACTTGTAGTCCAGCTCACAGGACTAGCTGTGAAGGGAACACAGAACAGAGAACACAAGGCAGGAGGCCTCTGTGTGCACCGACTCCAGAGGAACAGACCATGTACATTCTTGCCTTTCTTCATGTACTAAACGGTTCATTATTTACATGGCAATTACATTGTAATAAAGTCATCTAGCAACGATTTGCCATATCCAGGAGGGGCCGTGGACATGGCTCATGGTAAGAGTGCATACTTTGAAAGCAAGATGATCTGAGTTCAAATCCCCAGCACCTACAAAAGAAGTTGAGATGGTTGCATGTGCGTGAGGGAGGTAGAAAGTGTTGGATCTCAAAAACTCAGTGGCCATCCAGCCTAGCCTAAATGGGGAATTTCAGGTCCTGTGAGAGAATTCCCTGCTCTGACCTTCATACGTATGCTAACAGGTTTAGGCACCCATATGTTACATGCATACAACAGATGCACACACAATAAACAAACAACTAAAAAAAATAAAAGTATGCTGGAGGGTATATGTAAGCTACATGTGACTAATACACAGTTTTAAAGATGGCATCCTGATTTTGGTATTTAAGATGTCCTAGAATTATATACTGAGGGACAGCTGTGTAATTGGACTCAAAAATAAATGCTTGCCATTTAAGAGGACCCGTCCTTGCACTACCCTACCCCAACCCATTCTCTAGACCTCAGGCAAAGCTCTCTTTCTGGAACACAAATTTAACCACAACACTTCTCTGCTGGCTACACCAGCTGTACCCACAGAATGGATCTGCATTCTTCAGTGTGTGGCACAGGTCACCCAGAATGTGGCCTCTGATTATCTCTGGGGGTGAATTTTGTGTCATTCTCCTTCTTCTCTGGTCTTCTGTGTGTGCCTTGAAGTGTGCACTGTTACCAAAGTGTTAGGGGCCATCTGAGCACTCCTTTCCCAGCATCCCTCTCTCTTGGGCATCTGTGTCTGGGAGTCTCTCAGCCTGGACCATTTACACAGGCAGCCTGAACGGGAGTGCGTATTCTTCAGGTTTCAGCTTTAAGCCTTGCTGCTGGGGCCTCTTCTGCTCCCGAAGCTTCCTGCCTAGTACATCACAGCATCCAGGAGATATACACTGTCTATTCAACTGGCTGTGGCCCACATTGTCCTTCAGAACCCAAGGGGTCAGGAGCCAGAATTGTCTTAATTAACACCACAATCCCCTTTCCAGCACAATGTGGATTGTAAGTGCCCCGTAGTCTGGCTGAATGAATGAGCCTGTGCTGTGGAGAGTCAGAGAAAAGGAAGACTAATAAGGACCACAATGCAAAAAAAGGGGGAAGACTGTAAGGAGGAGGTACTACTTGATTTCGGGTGAGTGGGACTTTGAAAAGAGGCAGAACGGATTAAATTATGGTCAGTGGTAAAGGTATAAAGGAGCCGCAATGTTTAACAAATGGTGCGAATACTAATGAGCAAATTAATTAATAAACTAGAAATGAATAAATGAATGGCTTTCTCAGTGAAATATATAACAAATGATGGGAACTAGAAGCATTTTTCTAAAACTGTAAATAGTTTATCAACACCCCCAAGCATATGGTAATTGAATGTGTGTGAGAGTGTGGGATGATGATTGACAAGTCACAAACAGACCTTCTTTTTCTCTGTCCCATGTCATTTTAAACTTCTTCCCGTCCTACTGTCACCTGCATGTTTTGCTACTATTGTTCAGAATTCCAGGGAAGGCTACAGAGAGGATGGCTCAGTAGAAAAGATGATTGCCACACATCCATGAAGGTCTGAATTCAGATTCCCCAGACTCCACCTGGACACCAGGCCTGCATGATGGCTGTGATCCCAAAACTCAGGAGACAGAGACGGGAATCCTTGAGGCAAGCTAACTAGCTAAACCAGCTGATGAGGGAGCTCTGGGTTCACTTGAGAGACTCTGCCTAAATAAATATGGAGAGTAATCAAGGAAAACATGTCAACTTTGGGCCTTTAAACACATATACTCATACACCTGCACACACAAATGTACCCACATAGTATGGACATACATACACACATCCCAACATACCACATAAACAAACATACAGGTGCCAGTAAAAAAAAAGTCCATGGATCTAAACCCTGACAATAATCCCAGCATATAAAACATAAAGAAAAGAGGATCAGGAGTTCAGGGCCAGCCTGGGCTACATGAGAGCTTGACCAAAATTTCAAAAAGGTGCCCAGATCTAAAAAACTACCTCCTAATGACTTCCAGATTTTATATTTTTTCTTTTCTCCACATACCTCTCACCTGAACACAGGAAGGGTCTTGCTACAAAGATTATATCCAGCGCCAAACAGACCGCAGTTTACAACGCAAGACTCAAGACCAGCTTTCCAAAGGGATAGCTGCTAAGGCTTGTCCTCTTCTCAAATACATTATCCTGGAAATTTTTTTCATTTGCAATCCTCCTGACTTGAAGTCCTGATTAATAGGGGACATGGAGCCCTGTTAAGAAAAATTCAATACATTATGCTCCCGTCTAATCTACCCTACGCAGCTCTGTTACAAAGCCACATTGCAGTGTTCACATAGCCGCACTCCTCTGGGGCTGGAGGGGCCAGGGAAGGGAGAAGTAGGAGGAAAGAAATTCCATTTCCTAGCAGCTCCTCAACAGTGACTCTAGCCCCTTCCCTCTACATGCCTGTATGAGTGCAACACACACATGCACACATGTACACACAAGAACGCGCACATATGCACTCGAGCATGCACACACACACACACACACACACACACACACACACACACGACAAGAAAGTACACATAGCTTCCTGGGGGGAAAAAAAGGATAATATGCAGATTCGAGAAAAATGAAATTTCCCTCACTTTCACTTCACCCTAAGTGCCTTCAGTTTGAGCCTAACTTCTTCCCATCCCCAGTGAGAAATGGTAGGTTTTTTTTCTTCTTTCCTTCTTTCCTTCCCTCTGTCATTTAATTTCATTTTGACCTAACAAGGTCTCACTATACAGCTGTGGCTGCCCTGGAACTCACCACGTAAGCGAAGTCTGACTCACAGTCATCCTCCTGCCTCCAGCTCCCAAGTACTGGCATCGTGGGGATGAACCTTCATGTCCAACAATAGTTTCATTGTTTCAGACTGCAGAGTGGGAAAGGAGAGGGGGTTTTGTTTTGTTTTAAGCAAAAACAAGGCAAGAGTATATAACATCCTGGTGATGCCCAAGCTGGCTTGGAGCTGACGCTTGGGCTAGCACTGGATTCTAGTCTCACCTTGGTCAGCCATAGCACCAGTTACCCCACCTTCCACGAAATCAGATGCTAATGGATAATTCCAGAAACCTTCCAACTTGTTAGCTGGAAAATCAGAAGGAACCTGAATTCCAGCTCACAGTTGCCAAGAAACTCTATATGGTGCAGGTGCAGGGCAGGTTTTTTTTTTCTTCCTCTTTTAAATTCAGACTCATTAAAATATGTATTTTGCAAGGGGATTGAATTCAAACATCTGGGAAAGGGAAGAAAAAGTCTACAACTCCAAAATATTTCTTTCCTTGGCTTTGGACTTCGATTGTTTCATTTCTTTTAAGTTGGGGATAAGAGGCTGCTCACTGGTGAGATGACAGAGGGGCATGAAGAGGGCTAGAAAATGACTTGGAAGGGTCCCTGACTTCATCAGCAGCCATAATTGTGGGAAAAGAACCCGAAGATGCCAAACAACAGGAAATTACCAGAAGAGTCTGTCAGCACAATCAGCTGCTATTTTCATTGTTCTTTGGCAAATTTATACGCAGCCGGGAGCACCTGGGCTGGCCTGGAGCCCAGGTTTGACTAATTGCCAGGGGAGAGGAGTCGTCATTTGTCTTCGATGGGGTTTCCTCCATTCGCTCCTCAAAACATGTGGTTTCGCTTTTCCCCCCCCCTCTCTCCGCAGGAAATGGCAGGACAGTGAGACGCAAAATAAATGAGTTCACTTCCAAGAGGTTGCGTCCTAAGAGGCCACTCCAAAAATAACTGTCTTGTGAGACGTTGTTAATAACCAAGGTTCTATCCGCTGTCCTCAGAAAACAGGTTTCAAAGGCGCAGTGATTCCCGCCCCCACCGGCTCCCCTGGCAAAACACAGTGCACATTAAAAATAAACGTGTGAGGGATGAGAGAAGAAATCAAGCCCAGTGTCTTCTGAGGGAGGGGAATGTCACCCCTCACAGGTTTGCAAAGCTCCTGTCCGGAGAGCAAAACCCGTCTCCAAGGCCCATTCTCCAGTAAGTGAAGGATGCAGGGGGAGAGCGAACCCCAGCTCCAGCCCGATCTGTGAGATCTGGGATCGCAGCTCTTGCTTGCTCAACGCCTGACTCACTCCCCTGTATAAATCTTCGTGTGGGAAACCCAGGGTTCCTTGAAGGCATGGACAAGGCCCACCCCGCACCCCATGCCCACTTGTCGCACTGCTGCTTGTTGCGTGGCAGAGATTTGATGTTAGATCAGAAAGGGTGTGTCAAGAGTGCAGAAGTATCTGCACTAATCGCCTGGTGAGTAGCTTGCTGTCCAGAGCGGGGTGTAGATAATTTGAAATATTTTAAACTTCGAGAGATTTTCTTTTTTTACAAGAACCACCTGCCTGAAGGGACAGCCTTCTTCACTAACTTTGCTCCATTCTTTTTATAAGTTAACATATCAAAGAAAACTTGCGCATGCATGCACGCGCACGCGTGCACACACACCCTCCCACCATTTAAGCAATGACTCTAGCCAAGATACTCTACTTGAGTCTCGAAGTAGGGAAGTCATGTTTTATATTCTTTCCTGAAACCAATCTAGCTTTCTAACTTAATTGCCTAGTATTTGCAACGTGCTGATTGGGACATGTCATAGTGACAGTATGGTTCATATTGAAACGTACATCCGCCTTTGGTATATTTTCACCTGCGACGTGTTCCGTCCCTCCGGTGATTTAGGGGTTCTGGCAGCGTATCAACAAAGCGTCGACTGCTTTTCCTTTCTTCCTTTCTCTCTTTTTAAAGCATCTAGAGCACCCGGCACATCATAACTACCTTCGACGAAGCCAGCAACATTTGGGTTTGATTTGGTTTCTGTTGCAGACCCCTTTCTCAAAGTTGAGCTGAGCTGTAATTCTAAACTGACCCACCTTCCCCCTCGCAAAGGTGAAAAAATGTTATGGAGCGTTTTACAACCCGCAGCCCATCATTTATGCTGAAACTCTGGGAGAATCCAGACTTGGCTTATTTTCCCTAAATCAGAGATGTTTTGACATGTTTATTTGTTTAATTTGTTTATTTTGACTAGCTCTGATTATAATTGGCAGCAGCGGGTAGAATTAACATTAGACAGTGTCTTAGACTTGTCTGTTACAATAACGGGGAAAGAATGTGAAGAGAAACCTACCCAGTGCTTAACAATAGGGAGCAGGCAGGGACGTACATGGGGTTTCTCTCACGGCAAGAATTGCAACCCAGCTTCCAATTTTACTTTTAAAAGTGCATACTCAGAGTTGCACCGATTATCTCATTTTTTTTTCTGTGATTTAACAAAAATGCCTCTCCAGTAACATACTTGGATGAAAGTTACTAAAAATAAAAATTAAAACAAAAAAAATCTATTTAACGCTGGGACTTGTTTTCTGGGATTTTTGTTATTCTGTGGTTCTTTAGAAATAAAACTGCAGTAACTGTTCAATAATATTGTGGTAACATCAGAATGGTCACCCCATATCTAATGTCACTGTATGGTTAAAAAAAATGCACTTTCTGAATTCTTTGTCTAAAAATACCCAAACTGTGAGATTTACATGGAAAACACAGGAGCTTATTATATTCCGGTAGTTTTTCCTGCCCTATTTGCTGTGACAGTGGCCGCATCCCGTTAACTCGAATCTTTATGCTTCCAAAGGTCCACATAAAGTCTGTTTCTTAGGAATGATCTATACCCCACATACAAGAGATATAGAACCCACTCTGGGGAGTGGGGCAATCTATATACATTGCCCAGCCAAATCACATGTCAGCAGGTGGCCATATTCTTTCCAGAGTATTCATTCCAAATCAGTGGGGAGAGTCACACAACCCCATCCCTTATTCTCAGGTTGAGGACGACTTGTGCTATGAGGTTACTGGAGAGGGTGTCTGACTATGGCTCCTGTAAGGAATCCATTCCTTTGCATTAGTCTACTGCCAATTGTACTGAGAGCACAAACAAACAAGCCTTCCTCACGTTTATCATCCCATAAATATTCGCCCCCACCCCACCCCCTCTTGCAGTATGGTTGATTGCTGTGTGCAATCCTGACTTTGAACACCATATGCACTCTGATGAGGGCCAAGTTCACATTGCCATATCTATGCCAGAGGTTTCCTGCTGCGAAGCATTTGCTTGGGGAAGCCTGGAGTCTCTAGGTAACTTGTCCTTCTGCTTGTCTTCCATTTCAGCTTAAATGAGTCTGGTGTGGAGCAAGAAAAATGACTGCAGGATCAGGAGAGCTGATAACTATTTCTCTGCCCTGGTCACTTCTGGGCCTGGACGTATTAACGTACCGAACAGGTTAAGGGGTTTCTTTAGAGAACTCTGAAAATGGTTTCCCCCAACTTAAGAAGCACAAGAATTGCTGAACTACTGGACATTGGAAATCAGTCATTGGTGGCAGCTTTAAAAAAAAAAACAAAACATATGGAAAAAGAACAGGCCAAAGTTCTGCTTTTCTCAAACTGCACTTTGATTTCCCAGGAAATGCCTGATAGAACAGAGCAGCAGAATGTGGAGAATGTGGTGGTGGTGGTGGAGGTGGTGGTGGTGGTGGTGGTGGTGGTGGTGGAGGCACTGCCAGGCATGGTCCCCACTCTATGTGCCTTTCCCTAGAGTAGAATTCTTCTGGCTGAGAAGGTCCCAGGCCAAGACTCCGTGAGATGAGAGAGAGACTATGATGAAGTCTCTCTCTCTCTCTCTCTCTCTCTCTCTCTCTCTCTCTCTCTCTCTCTCTCACACACACACACACACACACACACACACACACACACACACACACACACGTGCCAGCAGTAGACTTCCAGAAATTTGATAGGTATAGAATTCAGGCTGAGACCCAGAGAACAGAACATGAGATCTCCCATCTTGGTAAACCTGGGAATGAAAAGTCAGTCCCATCAAGGAGAGTCAGCTGGGTCTCCAGACATGAAATAAGCAGCTAGACAGAAAGGTTTACTACGAAGCATTCATTTACTGCTTAATTCAAAGCACGGCCATGTCTGCCCCCTGAGCACTGGGCTAATTGGGACTTTACCATAGACAAGGCCCTGTGTTGTTTCTGTCAACATCTTGGGAGAACTAGCAGGACATAAAGATAAAGGATAAAGCCTTACATCCAGCATCCCGGGAGCGGGGGTGAGGGGGTCGGGGGGGGGTGTGGGAGATGCTTCTTTTCCAATCTGAGAAGGGGTTGACGGAGAGGCCTGTGACAAGAATGGCAAAAGGAAGTCACTTTCTCCTGTCTTCCTTTAATTTACTGCCCTTAGACTTGTAACTCGCACCCAGGAATGGAATGCTGAGGTCTGTCTCTGGTTTCCACTCTGCCCCTGCCTTGCTATGTAACTTTCAATTAAACACTTGCTTGATGTCTTCTTCGTATTCTCCAGTAGTTTCGGTACCCAGATGATAGTGGGCTCCTCGGAAGACAAATGCACCCTATTGCCAACTAGCTATTATTTTATTTCTACCTTCTAAAGGGAGAGCTTAAATTGTTCATGGGAAATAGGCTGACTTTCTTTTTCTTTTGGTTAAACTCAGTAATGAAGCATGGGCCGTAAGTGTTTTCAGGCTCCTTGGATATAGAGGTTATATAAATACAAAGCAATATTATTGAAATGAAACTTCTTCAGGGCGTTTGCCAAGGGACCTGGTGTTAGGAATATTTTACATGAGAAGATTAAATGAGGAAGTGTCTAATGAAGTCTTGCTGCCGGCAGCTCCATCAGGGCCCGTTCTCAGTCCCGCTGGGGAGCGCAGTGATTTAGAAGAACAACCACAGAGTGGCTAACTTGAAGAAGAGTCTAAGAACCATTTTACTGCCTACCAGTGTGGGTCTGTGGCTTCAGACATTCCCCCAAACTCATTGCACTAAAAAAAAAAAAAAAAAAGTCAAAAACAGAGCCCAAGAATCCTTCATGACGAGGATACCTTAAATGTATTCAAGTTAGAAAAACAAAAACAACAACAGAATACCTGACCCCTTCAGATCGTCTACCAGGTAAAACCCTCTGGTTTTAAGAAACCAGATCCCATTGTTTAGGAAGAAGTTCTTGGGCTGGGGCTATAGCTCAGCCCATAGAGTACTTGCCAAGCATGCACAGTGGCCTGGGTCTGACCTTTAGTACTGCATTAAAAACCAGGCATGGTAATGCACCTCTGCAATCCCAGCACTCTGGTAGTGAAAGCAAAAGATTGAGAAGTTCAAGGTCATCATCAACTATATAGTAAGTTAGCAGCCAGCCTGGATATATGAGACTCCGTCTCAAGGGAGAGTGGGGGGGAATAAGGGGGAGAGAAGGAAGGGAGGAAAAAAAGAAAAGGGGGAAAAAGGAAGAGGAGGAGGAGGAGAAGAAGAAGAGGAAGAAGAAGAAGAAGAAGAAGAAGAGGAGGAGGAAGGAGAAATTATTCTTGTAGTGTGTTACCTAGTCTCTTCAAGACACCTTACATGCAAAAACTCCAGGGAGAGGGGAGTAGTGAGCTGGGACCAGGATCAAAGTCAAGGGCTTGCTGCAGTGCTGGAAGGGAAAGGTGGACCCTGGGTTCCAGTTCTCCCACTCCATCCCCCTACCCTGGAATCTTCTCACACATGGCCATGGATGGAAAGGACATCATGACATGTCTCTGATGCCGCACCATGGTGCTGCTTTATAAAGGCAGGCAGGGAATACTGACAGTGCTAAAAGGTAAAGATAAATATTTACTAAAGCAGTTTAGAGATACGTGAGCCTGTAAATTATGCAAAAATAATAGTTGAGGTGATGTGTGAAATAGACGCTAGGTTTAGAGTCACGAGGCCTTTCTCTTAGCACTGTGCGGGTGGCTCTGGTTAAGTCACCTTGCATTTTCCGAAATATCTGCACTTGGAGAATCAGAAATGTGAGCAGGGCCCTCCTGACAGGGTAGTAGCTGCCTAGGTCAAACAGGTCTAGAGATGCTTGGGACTGTGCCACGTCCTATACCAGTGTACAGTATTATCTTAGCTAGGTAGGTACCGCAGCAAAAGCTCAAATCGCTCATTAGACAAACGAGAAGCTGAGAATGGGCCCAGAAGCAGCCCGTGTCCCCAACGCTGCCATTTGGAAACTGTTTTCAATCGCAATAAATGAGTGCAGAATGGCTTTAAATATACAAGCAGTTTCTTATTTAATCTAAAGATAGCCCTGAATTCTGTCATCTCTCCTGAGAAGTTCCCTCTCTTGTCTTTTCAATATGCTCTTGGCCCCTAAGTATCTTCTTTTGTTTCGCTTGTTATGTAAGGTTATATAAATACGAACTGATACTACTTGATTCAATGTGAACTTACATTCAGTTCGAAAGACATCCCCAGAGAAGTCCATTCCTCAGTTCTGACTTCTTTGGACCTCCCAGTTGTATCTTTTGAAGACTCCCACTGCAGTATTCAGGGGCTTTGTCTTTCTTCCTCCTGGTTCTGCCAGGGCTGCTTCACAGGCCAGACAGGCTCTGTGCCGTCCTGGACCCCTCTGTGGAGCCTCAGGCTACAGGCATGAGCAGTCAGCAGCTGATCCCGGCTGAGGTGGTTTCGGAATCCTGTGCAGCCCTGCTCTGATTCTCAGCTAAGCAGAGACAATAGGAGGGATTGGGGGAACTTCTGAGTCCCAAAAGAGGCTTCTTGGGCTATCTAGCCATCAGCCACGAGGCTCCCCTTCCAAGGGTCAGCCCAAGGACCTCTGAACTTACCAATGGTTCACTCTAGCTCTGCCTGTGCCCTGCACTCAACCAGGGCATTGAGGGCACTCAAGCAGGGAGCCAAGCAGATGGTCCTGGACCTGAGGCTCTGGGCTTCTAACTAGGGTGGGTGACTGTCACCGTGACTTTCTGTCATCTTCCACTCCCACCCTTCTTTCTCCTCTTCTGTCTGGTCTTCTTGTTCCCCTAAGTTCTCTTCCCCCTTCTCTCCCACATGACAGGCAAGCTTGCAACAGCTGTTCTTTGCTCAATGAACACAAAGGGCACTCCAGGCTCTTTTGGTAGCATAATGGCTACCACGGAAGTCCCGTTTTCTGGTCTCTCTTCTTTGCTCCATATCTCCTCGCCAAGTCTTTGAGCTTTTGAACAGTGTCAACTGCTGAGTCCTGGGAGAGCCCCAGCTTTCCCAGGCATGGTGTTGAATGGACATGACAGGTTTCTTCTCCCATTGTGTGGAAAGCCATGTGAACACCATTGTTTCTCCCTTCCACTGCCCAGCCCCATCACTGTCCCGTTAACCTCTTGATGCTCAGACCAGTCAGTGACTTGCTCAGAGTGGGAGGCTCAGCATGAAATCTGACCAAAGCCAAGTCTTACTGTTGGCTTCCGTTTCATGCCCAGCTAGTGCAGCTACTTGGAAAGGGGGATTATTTTCAAAGCAATATATTTGGCTAAAAGAAAGAAGAGGAAATTTGGCTTTGCATTTTCCTTGGAAAACACAAGACAGTGCACAGAAGTGCACAAGGCAGTGTCCACAGAAACTGGTCCCCGAAAACCCAGACACCCAAATCCGTTGATGCTGAAATTCCTCTATAAAATGGTGTAATGTCTGTGCATCACCTCTGTGCAACCTTCATGTAGAGTAACTCATCTCCAAATTATTTCTAACACCTACCAACACAATGGAAATGTTATGCAAGTAGCTATGATCCCATGTTCTTTAGGCAAAGATGACAAGGAAAAAATATGTATATGTTCAGTATATGTACAGATTATTTTTTAATATTTTCCATCTTCTCCTGGCTAGGTATGAGGATGCGGAACCTATGAATTCAGTGCACCAGTCATGTGTGCCGAGCTCATTGTCCTAGTAAATAAAAAAAATACAAACATGTTGAATGTGGAAACATAGGCTAACTGTGGAAACGGAGAACTGAGGCAAGAATCAGTTCTTCTTGGGCAAAATTCTTAGTATTGTTCCACTAGAAAGAGAGGGGACATTCCCCTTCAGCAAGAGGTAAAGCTATTCTAACTGCAAGAGGTAAAGATATTCCAACTACAGGGACCAAGGCATAGATAGCTCTCTGTTGCCATCCAGTGGGGCAGTGTTGTAAGACAGCAAAATTCTTGACTGAGCCAACGATCCGGTGCATAGAATCCCAATTTGCATAAAATCATACTATCTCCTCCAAAGAATGAGCAAAGCTTCCAGAACGCACCCCCTCCAGTCCTCCTACCTCCCTCATTAGCTGCTTTTGTTTGTCTTTGAGATAAAGGGATCTTGGCTGGCCTCTCCTTGTTGACTGAAAAATTCAGTGCTCAAAAAGAACAGCTTTTATGGTACTTGGGCCAAACCTACAGTTCCCTAATTGGTTTAAAAGATGGGGAAGCAGGGTGTGGAGAGAGAGAGAATAAATGTGAGCCAGAGAGAGAGAGAGAGAGAGAGAGAGAGAGAGAGAGAGAGAGAGAGAGAGAGAGAGAGAGAGAGAGAGAGAACGAGAACACAGTACTGGCGGGTAAGTGCCAAATGGTAAATAAGTCCTTTTTATAGACTCATTTGGCTTCGGCTCTGAAAAGGCTTCCCTAATTGAAGGAGGAAGCAGACTTAAGGGCAGTCCTAAGTGACAGTCAATTCTTCCTGTGGATTGCTAAGATCTGTGGCTGATCTGTAAAGAGATAACAGGGGTTCTCCTGAGCCCTTGAAGTCTGAGGGTTAGTTAACCAGGAGGAAGCATTTAGATCCAATTATCCTGGAATTTTCCTTAAGCACACACTGGGGTTTCCTTCAATGGGCTCGTGTCTAGGGTTCTTGCTCTGATCAACCCAAACACAGCCAGTGGTCAGTTTGATCACCAGTGGTCAGATGTCAATGACACAGACCACATGGCACTCTAGTGAATCCAGGACACACTACAGGCAGCTTCAGACTGTGAACCTCTGGGCCAGATTGTATGGGAGTCCACAAGCATCCAGTTCAAGTATCTTTAAAACTGAGGTTTGCCTTCCACGGAAAGTTAAATGGACTATCAAATGTCTCATATGTCAAAACTGAACATATCAGAACACCAATAAGCTAACCTGTGCTGTCTGGACTTTTTGCAAACTTTGTTCTCTGCACAGCTCCTCGTGTAACACTGCCTGTGTGTGTTCCTTCTGCATGAGCTGATTACTCACTGTGACTCAGAAGAAAAGCCATACAAAAGTCAGGGAAGAGAAGCCACCCTCCACAAGCAAAGAGCCGCCCTCTCTCTCTCAGCACAAGCCCAAGTCCATTTGCAACAATCAAGAAAGCTATGACAAGAGTGGCGATAACATTACATCTGCAACCACAATCATATATATTACACATCTTGGGTGCTTTCTTATTTCACTTATCACTTAGTGATAAAGATTACTAACAGATATTAAATTTATTAGTTTGTAATTCATCATTTTTTTTAAACTCAATTCTTTCTCTTTTGGGCTCTGCACCAGTGTATTTGAGGCGTATCCAGAGATTACACAATGAGCTATTTACTTTAAATCATTGCCATTTGCAAATGCTTATCTGTAAGAATCAGAATGTGCTCAGTTCTCTTCTGCTAGGGCAAAACATAAAACTGGGTGAGGTGGTACACTCCTCTAATCTCGGTGCTTGGGAGGAAAGGACCTGGAGTTAGAGGTCATCCTCGGTTACAAAGCAGGTTCAAGGCCAGTCTAGGTTACACAAGTTCCTGTTTCAAAAACTAAAAGAAGGTCCTACACTAATAAATCCAGATAAATATCATATATTCACCATATATAATGATAGTGATATCATATATAAGATATTGATATTGTATCATATATATGATATTATATATGGTTACTCTTATCATATCATGGCATCATATAATATATATTATATAGTTATAATATCATATGTTATATGTATACATAATATATATCATATCATATATGTGACATATAATATTATAACCATAAATGTTTAACCAGATTTTTAAAAACCTAATAGTGGTCTTCTATTGACTAAAAAGACAAATGAGCATAATCTTTACAGGTTATCATGGACTGAATTATGTCTTTCCCAAGCTTTAGCCCTCAGTAACTCATGACCTAACTACATTGAGTGAGAAAAGGTGGGCTAAAGTCGAAAAGAGGTTGGAGGGTCCTGGTCCCATTTGAGTGATGTCCCTCTAAAAAGCAATGAGGACACAGATGAGATGGCCACATGAAGACCAGAAAGGGAAGGTGACCACCTACAAGCCAAATCCTAAGGCCCCCAAAGAAAGCAACCCCGCTGGCAGCAGCCTGGTGTCAGACTCACAGCCTCCAGAACACAAGAACATAAACATCACCAGTGGAGCCGCCCAGCGGGTGGTGTTTTGTTATTACATCCTGAGAAACTGAATACAGTATCCAGATCAGTTAGATCTGAAATTTCCCACCATACCACATCCTGCCTTCCCAGCCTTGGTTTTCAGTTGTATTTTGGTTTTAGTAGCTTATGAAGATATTAATTCACACGGCATGGAATTTGCTTGCTGTGGGTGTATAGTTTAATGATTTCAGTATATTTACAGAGCAGTGTACATTCCTGACCACAATACCACATAATCTTGAGAAGGACACTTAAGTCCTCCAGGCCTCAGCTTGTCCTCTTTGAAATGGGGCTAATACCTTCCATGTGCATTTGTTTAGATGATTGAAGGATGTAGCAGAAGCAGAAGTCACATGATGTGTCTATGTCCTTCTTTATCATTCTTCAGGCTTGGAGTCCTTTGAGACTAATGCTATCTCAAATTTTTAATGAGCAAATGCCTGGCTCTCTAGTCAAGGCTCCAGTCTTTGCAAAACTTGACATACACACCCACCCACCCACACCCATCCCCGCACCCACCCCACCCCCACCCCATGACCCCTTCCTTCCTACTTTCTGCTCCATTCCTAAGGTTTCAGAGTCAGCTGTGGGTCCCCACCTGATGTTTTTCCTACATGACAGATGGCTGGCATCATCCAGCTTCCCAGCATGCTCTGCTAGCATCCTATGTAATTCCCTCCCTCTTGAATGTGTTGGCTCACTTCTAATGCATGGAATCCAGAAGTGACAGGATGCCATTGCTGAGATTAGGTGACAGGAGGCCAGTGGCTTTCCTGTGACTCATTCTCTCTCGCTCACTTTTTCGCTCTGAGGAAAACCAGCTGCCACATTAGGTACTGTCCCCAAGAAAGCCGTGCAGCGAGGCTTCTCTGCAGCAGCACTTTGGGTGAGCTTGGCCATAGCAGTCTCCCCAGTAGACCACAGACATACACCTCAGTTGGAGCCAGCTTGAGACTCAAGCCAGAAGTCACAGTTAAGCTATCTAAGGACTGTTGAGTCCAAGACTGTGAGTCACGGGTTGCCGAGAAGGGGCAATTTGTTACACAGCAATAGATAACCTGCATCCACCTCACAGTCTAAAATGAAAAGGACTGACTGAAGCCAGACTGACCAGTCCTTGCACAGTTCAGAGCCCAGAACCTTGTCAATGGTCAAGAAACTCACCAAACCTAGCCTGTGAGAATTTCCTACCATTTTTGTCTCCTTAGAAGGGCTTACTACCTTCCAGACCCTGGAATTCAGTTCAGGCTACATCATGACCTCAGCTTTCTGATGGCTCAAATGAGTTACAATTCTGTGGCTGACTCCAATTTTGCACATCATTAGCATAAAAGCAGTCTCTTTTGGTTCTCTTATGGGTCTCTGACTCTTAAATGGAAATGAAACTTTGGACTAGGTTTGTACGTGTGTGTGTGTGTATGTGTGTGTGTGTGTGTGTGTGTGTGTGTGTATACTGCATTTGAGTGTGTGCAGTCAGATTTTGACATTGTGTGTCTGCTTCAATCCCTCTCTATGTTAGCTTTGAGACAGTGGCCTCTCACTGAATCTGGCGTTCATTGATCCGTCTAGACTGACCGGCCAGTGAGCCCAGAGATCCTCCTGTCGGGACATCTTTAGCACTGGGATTACAAGATTCATATTTCTACAGCCAGCTTCCCCCCACCCCCATACACACACACTGGTGCTGAAGATCAAGCTCAGGTCTCAGGCATACTGGGCTAACACTTCACCAGCTAAGCCAATCTCTGGACCCTGAATTTGCATTTTAATCCTTCTGATTCACTCTGCTCATCTGTGAGCCAGCTTCCTCATCTGTTCAAGAAGTTTCTAGATGATGATGCGTATGACAGTAACTGAAACTGTCAGGATGACTTCTTAACATCGTATGTGTGTTATTCTGGGTTCCTTTGGATGACTCCAATGTCATGCTAGGCTCTTGGCAGATGAAGAACTGACCAGTTAGGTCTTAGGGAGGCTGAGGGCTGAGGAGAACTGAGGTAACATGATTTGTAATTGCCATGATTCTTCCATGGCCAACACATACAAAGAAGCTACAAGAATAGACACACAGGCCTGCCAATCTCAGCCAATGGGCATTTGTTCTAAGATGTAGACTTACTAGGTTTCTCTCTGGTCTGTGTGAGGATTCTAGAGGTGGCCTTCATGTTGAGCCAGCCAAGTCTGAGGAATGTGCACCAGGAGAAGCTGCAATCACATGAAGAGAGGCTCTCCAAAGAAGAAAGTCACACACAAGGACAGGGAAAGAGAAGGTGAGGGACACCCCTGGTGATGTTACATCCCACTTCTGATACCTAAGATGCTGATTCCTAACTCAGGAGACTTAGGCCCTTTGCCATGTGAGTCTGTATATACCAGGCTAGTTAGAGGTGGGGGTCCAGGCCTCACAGCTGATAAAACCAGAGAGTTTAACAGTAAGGAACAGTTCAAACAAGTTCAATAGGATGTAGTCTAGCAGGATGCTTTCAGATGCAGGCTTCAGGAGACCCAGGAAAAGCACCTTGAGCTTAACTCCTGTCAGTAAGCACTTGGCTGTAAATCACCAACTTAGGAACTGGAGACAGAAGTCTTTTACAGAAGATTCTAGACACATTGTCAGGCGACAGGGTTACATGGGACTGGATTTGGGGGGATTGTTTTGTTTTTATATTTTATTTTTCCTTTTTGTGTATGTTTACTGGAATGTATGTCTGTATACAATATTCTTTCAGTGCCAATGGATGAAAGCAGAAGGTGTTGGATCCCCTTGAATTAGACAGTTGTGAGTGCTGGGAATTGAACCAGGGCTCTCTGGGAGAGCAGTCAGTGCTTCTAATTACTCAGCCATCTCTCCAGCTCCTGCCTTGTTTTCAGGCAAGTCTGTGAAAACCAGTTGGTAGAATATTATATCCAGTGAGGCAACCTGGAATCCGTGCAGATGGCTGCTGTCTTCCAAGGACAGTCTAGCGCTTCAGACAATGTCATTGACTGGACTGCTGTATTACAGAAGTCAGCTCCAGGAGTACTTGGTGCAGCGGCACTGTGTGAGAGGGGAAAGCAGGGGCATTGGAAAGGCGCTAAGACTGGAGCGCCACCATACTCTCTCACCCAATCTCTACTAGGTGCAAGGGTAAAGCGTCACCTCACATTTGGAGCCATGAGACGCTAACAGCTCTCATGGGGATGGAGCCAGTTCCCTTGGCCATGGCTTCATTAGTGCCAAGTTGTCGCCAGATGAATCAATCATAGAAAGTAACACTTGTCCATACCGTACGCATTTTCCCAAGACACTTAACCCCAGTTTGAAAAGGAAGTTATATTAATAGCAATCATCCAGATTTTGACCGAAATTCTCTACCCTCCTTTGCTCTACTCAACCCAACTCCTTACTTTCTACAATTGGGAGGATTTTGAGATTCACAAAAGTAAAGCCAACACTGAGTCCCCGTATGACACCACTCCCCTGCTCTCCCCCACCCCACCCCACCTACCACCTTTCTTTTGCTATCCCTTTAACATTATGAAAGTATGAAAGGGGTATAGTTTGGCCCTTCAGCTGCCAGTATTGCACAGGAGTGAGGAAACCCCTTAAATCCAAACACACACATGTGCAGAAACTCCCCGATGCTATGGACACATACAGAGATATACATGCACACATGAATCTGTGTGCACACTACACATAAACCCTAGAGACACATTCTGCAGACAAAGCACGGTGTTGCATTTGTGAAATGGTCCAGTGAATAAAGGTGCTTGCAATCAAGCCTAACAACCTGAGTTTGATCCCCAGAAACCATGCAAAGGTTAGAAAGAAAGAAAGAAAGAAAGAAAGAAAGAAAGAAAGAAAGAAAGAAAGAAAGAAAGAAAGAAAGAAAGAAAGAAAGAAAGAAAAAAGAATGAAGGAAGGAAAAAAAAGAACCAAATCCACAGAGTTGTCCTCTGACCTCCACATGTGCCCCCACACGAATAATAATAAAAAAAAATTAAGGGAGCAGTGTGTTATGTCCCAACTCTCTAGGAGATCTTTCATTTCATGTGCTTTTTCTGTTTGTTTTATTTTATGTGTATGGATGTTTTGTCTGTGTGTGTATATATGTCTATGCACCATATGTGCACCTGTGCCTTCAGAGGTCAGAAGAGGGCATTGGATCCCCTGGAGCTAGAGTTACAGACAGTTGTGAGCTGCCATGTGGGTGCTAAGACTTGAACTCAGATCCTCTGGAATGGGAGTGGTATCATACAGGTACTCAGTGTTGGCTTTACTGCTCTAAACTACTCCAACCCCCTGCTTTTTCCATTTCTATACACTGTTCTTTTCTTTTGATTTCCTATGGATGTGAATCCATGGTGCTGATGGGAAACAAGTCTTTCAGACAACCCCAGCACTATCTCCTAGGCTTGTACTTGCCTTTCTTCGCCTCCCTACTGCCTGAGTACTCACCTCCCACCTGCCAAACAAACAGCCCTTCCCTTTTGGGAAGCAGAACCCTCCTTGGGGTTCTGCAGCCAACTGTAGCCACAAAAGTTATGTTTCACATTGATGGTACAACTTTGTACACTCAGTTCCTAATTTTGCATAGCATTATGGGTAGCACAGGTAGTGACACTTGAATCTAGGAATGTGTGGAAAACCTGTGCACCTGTAGCAGAATCACTGCTATAGGTTACCCTGCAGAGGTGTGCGGGGCTTCACTACAGCTCAGGTTACAATACAGTAGACGTGAAAATGATAGGGTTGAGTATTCGTAGAGAGGCTGGAGTGACGGCTCTATCAGTCACATGCTTGCCATGCCAAATGTGAAGACCTGAGTTCAATATCCAGCACACACACACACACACACACACAAAGTCAGGTTTCTATAATTCCAGTGCCAGAGAGAGCAGAGACAGGAGAATACCTGGGGCCTGATGGACAAACAGTCTAGTTGAATATTCAAGCTACAGGTTGGCTGAGAGACGTTGTTTGAAGAGGGACTTCCTAGTTTTGTTGGAGACTCAATTGTGCCATGCTGTGTTCTTCTGGAAGCTGCCATATAAGAGGATGATTTGCTGAAGCAGACACATGAGGGAATGTTTTGCTGAGAACAGACATGTGGTGTTTTTCTGGAAGCTGTCTGGTGAAGGGACATGTGATGTTTTGTTGGAGTGGATGGTTGGGAGGACATGTGATATTTGCAAAGAATATAAGTATCATGCAACTGAGAGTGGACGACACTCTGGCATTGGTTCGCCTTGCTGGTCTTTGTTGGGCTTTGTTGATGCTGGATTTGCTGATGACACTATTGCATTGGTTCACCTTGCTTTCTTCACTGATCTTCGCTTGCCATGACTTTGTAGAGAGAAGTGCACCAAAGAACTTCTGGTGGTATTCTGGCTGCTTCTTGCCACGTCAGCAGATTCATGCTGATCAGCAGAGCCTCATGGTTTCTTCTGGATCAAGCCACACTGCTGCTGATTCATGTTTGGTGTTTTGCTAGAGGACGGGACTACAGACAATGAAAATTGGAATTGCCCTAAGGAACTAGTTCTAAATGAGTCTATGTCCCCCTTGTCCTGTTACCCATTTTCCTCTCCTACCTTTGGTCGGTGGTCTATAAGGGAGGTTGACACATTTAAGAATCCTTATTAAAGTAGGTTTTGAAAAATATAAGTCTACAATTTTCTCAAAACATAAGGTCCAGCAAGACGACTCAACAAGTAAAGACACTTGTTATACAAACCTAGCAACCTGGGTTTGATCCCCAGAACCCACTTAAAGGTAGAAATCATAGTTGTCCTCTGATGTCCACATGTATCCGCCCCCCATCATTGCATACACATACACAGTAACAGTTGATAAAATAAAAATAAGGTGGTGAATAATTGAGAAAGACACCTGACATCAATCTATGAGCACCCACACGAACACAAGTACACACACACACACATACACACACACGTATGCTCATGTGCAAATGCTTACACACACAGAGAGAGAGAGAGAGAGAGAGAGAGAGAGAGAGAGAGAGAGAGAGAGAGAGAGAGTATTTTAGAAAGAAAAACTGAAATTTTGCCCCTCTATCTACTGTAGAGATCTGCATAAACCATGAAAATATAAAGAGAATGTAATGACAGTAAAAGAGACAGTGGCTAGGGCGCATACAATCCACTGACTTGGGAAGTGGTATTTACTAGGGACTTTGGAAAGACCCTGATAATTTGGTAACTTTTTAGATTCAAGTTCAAATCTAGGCCCTGAGACTGCTTTGTCCTTTAACCCTGTGCTTAGGGACTTTCTTATACCATATTCTGTTTAATCTCCATGATTAATCTGTGTTAGCTATGATCCAGGAGGCAAAACATATTGCTTTTCTTTTTGTTCTTTGAGTATTGTGTTCAGTGTAAATACTACAATAAAGAGACATTTAAAACAGAAGTAATTAATATTTTGAGGCATAGCATATGTGTTTTTCTACCATCTTTGTCTATGTATGTATAATTTATACCAACATAACTTTGAAGGTGCTTTTTTTCTTAGCAAGACTAGTAAATTTTTCCATAATATGAAATATATCCCTTTCTATAATAAGCCATGCTCATAAGAAGTTTAACGACACATCATGTACCATAACGTGTTTAACCAACTCTCTATTGCAGGAGACATAAAATGTTTCCAACTTTTAATTATCAGAAAACTGCTTTGATCGTCTCTCTGACTGCTAAGTCTTTGTACATCTTCATGATTAGTCTTCTTGGATTGATAACTGCAAGTCAAATTTCTGGTCACAGCACATGTAACATTTTAATGCTGTGCTTCTTGTTGCCAAATAGCACTCTAGAAAAGTTATAGCAACTTGCAAAACCACTAATGATTTTTTAAGTTACTCATTTCCCTATGACACTGCCAGCACTTTTATCTTTGACAGTTTTTTGAATGAAAAATTACCTTTTATTTTTTTAATGTGCAATTATTTTTACATTTATCAAGAAAGTTAAATACAGTTTTCATGGATTTACTGGAGTTTTTATGTAAAATGTTCCTTTCTTTCATTTTCTATTAAGCTGTTCATCTTTGTCATGATTTCTTTTTCAATGTATATGTGTGTTTGTATGTGCACATACATGAGTGCATATGTGCTCACATGGAAGGCATATGTTGACATTGGATGTCTTGCTCAATCACTCTCCATTTACCTTTGTGACAGGGTCTCTCACTGAATCAGGAATTCACAGGGGTTAGGGAGAGGCCTGTGAGCCCCAGGAATCCTCTTCTTTCTGCCCTCCCAGAGCTGAGATTACCAATATGCACTGTCGAGCCTGACTTTTATTTGAATGCTGAGGTCTGAGCTCAGACCCTCATGTTTTCATAACAAGCACTTTGTCCACTGAGCCATCTATTTCCCCAGCCCCCATTTTCTTGATTTCCAGATGATTCTCCATTTACCTTTTGTAGTGATTTAAATAAAAATGTCCCCCACAGACTCATATATTTGACTATTTGGTTGCCAGAAAGTGGAGCTATTTGGAAGGATTACAAGGATAAGGAGGTGTGGCCTCACTGGAGGAAGTATGTCATTATGGGTGGACTTCGAGGTTTCAAAAGTCCATGCCCTCTCTCTCTCCCTCTGCTACTCCCCCTCCCCTTCCCTCTTTCTCTCCTCCTCTTCCTCCCCTCCCCTCCCTCTTCCTCTCCCCTCCTTCTCCCTCTCCCTCTCCCTCTGCTCCTCCCCTCCATCTCTCCACCTCCTCCTCCTCCCCTCCCTCTTCCTCTCCCCCTCTTCTTCCCCCTCCTTCTCCCTCTTCCTCCACCTCCTCCCCCTCCCCTCCCTCTTCCTCTCCCCCTCCCTCTGCCCCCCTCCCTCTACCCCTCCCCTCCCCCTCCCTCTCCTACTGGTTGATCAAGAAGTAGCTCTTAGCTACATCTCCAGAAACATTCCTGCCTGCTGTCACACTCCCTGCCATGATGATAATGGACTGAGCCTCAGAAACTGTAAGCCAGACCCCAGTTAAATGCTTTCTTTTATAAGAGTTGCCTTGGTCACGGTGAATCTTCACAGCAATAGAACAGTAACTAAGATACTTTTTAATAGTATTTATTATTTAATGTAAATACTTGTTTTCATGTTTTATGGAATCATATATTCTACCACTTATTTTATTTTGTTTTGGTTTTCAAGACAGGGTTTCTCTGTGTAGCCCTGGTTGTCCTGGAACTCTCTCTGTTGACCAGGCTGGCCTCGAACTCTGAGATACTCCTGCTTCCGCCCCCTGAGTGCTGGCATCAAAGATGTGCATCATCACTGTCCAGCCCTTTTATGATTTTTATACCTTTTTATGTACCTATAAAATTCTTACAAGATGACTTGGGAATGACTTAATTATCCCCTAGAACTATAATGTTTCTTTTCACATTTCGACCATAACTTTGGATGTGTCTAAAGTAGGAATCAAACTCTATCCCATGGCTGGTAGCTCTTTGTAATCATTATTCCCACAGACTTTAAAATGCTAGTTTCCTTACACATGGAAACTCTATTCTAGTTCTTAGGCAGGGCATAGGAGCCTCTCAACATCCAAGGTCCTCCTCTGCTGCAAGACAATTCATCCCTTCCCTACTCAAAGGAGAATTCATCACCTGTGCTTAGATTCCTTGCAAAGCAAGAGGCCAAAATAATAATTACCTATGGATATCATTGTGTGTCTTTTTTGTTTGTTTGTTTTAATCAAAGAATGTCATTTCACAGGAATCTCTTGTAAAGAAATAGACTTTGGCCCAGTGTTTTTATTGCTGTGATCCATTAGCAGCTAGGGGCAGGAGGTTCCTGTTACAAATCTTGCTCTGCCTTTGTTAACTCTGTGATACAGGGAGGACCATGTCAGGAGTGTGGACGGAAGCTCAGTGCTAGGCATCTGTGTGCAGCAGCAGAAGGGAGAACGCTGCCCATCGGGACATCCCATCTGCTTCTGCTGCTTTTACCATGGGAGAGTAAGAATCCACTTCCACCACTGGGTAGTGTAAATAGGCCTTTGACCCCACACCAAAGGCCTCTCTATCACTCACTGCTCCGAATCTGTTTCTGGTCAGCTCCATTGGCTTGAATGTAGCTCTAATGAGGCTGAGGTCATGGGTTCAGTACCAGTGTGGTCTAATTACCTATAAGTCAACTATTTTGGACCCTTAGCTTGTACTTCCAAACCAAGCCAGCCATTCTGCATACGCTTAGCTTTGGTCACACAGGGGACAAATGGGGCACCCAGAGATAAATCAGAACAAATCTCCAACCATAGTGGGATGAGTACTCCAAGCCCAGCTGTTGACAGGTCAGTGGCAGGGTTTGGACTGTAGTGACAAGAACTCATTCTCACACTGGCACAAGGGTCATCAGTAATTGGCACATGCCCCCCCCCGCCCCCCCTCCGTTCTGTGGAGGGACTGCCAAGCTTTGCTCTCAAAGGACTTATTATTCTAATTTAGAGGAGAGGCAGAGAGGAGGAGGGGTCCTAAGCCTTTACAGGGATGTTTTCAGTTTTCAGGGATTTTTAGAGGAACCGGATGAAAAAAATTAAAAGAAGAGGTTTTTAAAAAAGCCTTGTTAAAAAAAAAATCATGAGGTAAACAATACATTAAAATAATTTGGAAAATAAGTCGTAGAAGAAAATAGTCAGTGTCAACACAGTTTGTGGTCTTGTTTTCAGACCAATGATATTTCTGTGTCTATTTTCACTGTGCAGGTAACATTTTTTATGAGAAATAAACACCTGTGGGTGAAATGAAAAAAAAATATTTAGCATCTCTCACAAGCCTATCATTTGAAATGCCCCCACAGAAAGTTCTAGTCCTGACCCACAGAAGCATCGCACTTCCAGTGTCTCCTCCTAAACTGAGGTCCCCAACCTGACAGGAACCCCACGATGAAACTCCCCCAGGAAGTTAGAGACCCCTGCACCCTCTCAGAACCACTCTCACTTCCCACACTCGAGAATCTCCAAATAGCATGCATTCCCCACACTATCATTTGGAAAACATCAAGGGAGCAACCTTTCCACCTGCCTGACAAGAATGCCGAGGGATGGGGTGCTTTCCTCGGGAACGTACTGTAATTTCTCATGGAAACACTTTGTGAAAAGCCAGTCGTATATCGTAGCCCCTAAGTCTGAAACCACGGGTCCCCTAACCACACAAAACAGCTGTGCCCTCCACCGAAGGTCATCTGCCACAGTCATGTTTCTCTTCACTTGTAAAGAAATGTCAGCCCATGTTTTATGCACTCCTTATGACAGGGTACTGTTTATTGTATCACCAACCTGCCATAAGTTCAGAACAAGGAAACTGCCATTACGCGGAGAGTATATATCTTTCTGACTTGCAGGAAAGATGAAAATTAAGAACGGCCCCTTTTCGGAGTGCCCTAAGTATTCTTTGACAGTCTCGTACAATATTTCAAATATCTCAGATTCATAAAACCTGATGCTTGACTCTCTGAACCCACTTGAGCCCAGGTTGGAGTGACAGAGATGGAAAGGTCAGTGGACAGCGCTGCCCTCGGCAGGTGATCTGATCAAGGACTTTAAACCAGTTTGTTTGGTGCCCCCAAGGACTCCAGGGCACACGTAAAGAAACAGGACATTAGGAAGTAATAACAGCTAATGTTTAGCAGGTGCTTGTCCTGTGCCTGGCATGGGACATGCATTATCTCAATTTGTCTTCACGTCTATGGAAAAGTCATTCCGCAGCTCCATGACACAGATAAGGAGAATAAGATCCTCAAGGCACTTGTGAGGGCACAGCCACATTACTAGTGCAAAAGGGCATCTTAAGATTCAAAATCTGGGGAAATACATCAGTCCTTGCAAGCACAGGGACCCGAATTCCATCCCCAGAAACGATGTGAAACAAAACGAAGGAAAGCAAAACAGTTGGATGGGGGTGGTGGCTGTGGTGTGCTTTAATCCAGCACCAGGAGAGGATTCCTGAGGCTCGCTGGCAGACTAACCAATTTGGCAAGTTCAAAGCCAGTGAGAGACCCTGTCTCTAAAGAGCAGGTCAGGGGGTTGGGGGAAAGGACATCTGAGGAATGACAGCTGAGGTAGTCCTCTGACTACTACATATGGGCAGAGAGAGAGAGAGAGAGAGAGAGAGAGAGAGAGAGAGAGAGAGAGAGAGAGAAGCTTCAAATCCAAAGGCTTTTCTCAAAGCCACACAGAGTTCACACTCATGGGTCACGTGTCACTAGGCACGGTGGTTCCACGCAACAGTTGGTGTCTTTACCGTCCTTACGTGCAGCAGCTGATACTGTCTAAATTATCTGGCAGACAGCAAGTATCCTAGTCATAGGAACATAAGTACACGATAACCTATCTGAAATCAGATCTGTGTGACCTTAAACTCCACCCTCCTATGCCAAAGTTCTTGGCCTGGAGAGTCTTCTAGAAGCCCGGAGAATGTGAACTATTTTCAATCCCTTGCTTTAATTCTTGATTGTCTAGGATACAACAAGGAGGGGTTAGGGATGAAATCACTTGAGAGATCTGTTTAAAATCCTTGTCAAAGTCTGTTTCACTGCGTTTTTATACTCTAGGCCAGGTGAAATTTTAGGAATGTCAGGATATTTCAGCAAACAGTCCAGATCTGGAGCAGGCTGACGAGGAACATGTGGCCACCTCAGACACGGAACTTGTTTCTGTGAGTTAGTGCAGAGGTTCCCAGTAGGTTGGTCAGTCTGGCCCTGGCCTCCTGCCAATTAGAATTCGATATTCAATTGGAAGGGGGAATGCTAGGGGTTAAACCATGTGACAGAGAAGGGGTCCAGGGAGATAGGGGAGAAGAAGCTAAAAAAAACCATTAAGTTTACATGGAAATGCCTTAAAGAATTTCAGAGTGGGCAGCAAAGTAACTGTCAGGTTTCCTCTGCTTAGAGAGCACCAGCTTTCAAAACCTGGGGAAATACTTCAGTCCTCACAAGCACGCTGGCCATGCAAAACAAAACAGAAAAAGTGATGTGGTGGTAGTGGTGTGAGATAAAGACACAAATGGACTTCTTCTCTTCACACACACACACACACACACACACACACACACACACACACACGGACCTTTCTCTAATCTTCTTCCTCCTCCTCAATACACTCAGGACACTGTGTGGATGACAGAGCACTGGATGGTAGGCTGTCTTCTTATCTTTCCTTTGATGCTCCTGAGTTCTGTGACATTAATCAAGTCACTTATTCTATGCCTTTCTACCTCAGTTTTTACACACACACACACACAAACACTCGCATGCACACATGCCCACAGGAACACAGGAACACACACATACACAAACATGCACACACCAGCAACACACACAAACACACACCGGAAGATTTGTATTGAAAACCAGATGGAATGGTCTTAATTCATCCAGTAGCATGAGGGTGTTCGACCAAATGGCTGCTATGGTCATTTGGGGGTCTGGCATGTTGTGACACAATGCCTTTCCTGTCTCTTCTCTTCTTCCTTTACTTCCTATCCTGTGTCTCTCTGACATGAAAACAGGGCAGACATTCATGCAAAGATGTATGGAATCTGTCCCTTCCCCGCCCCCTTCTCTCCCTATCTCCTTGACCCTCCCTCTGCTTCCATTTGCTTTGAATCATGTTACCCAGGGTATCCTTGGACTAACTTGGCCTCTGGAATGCTGTTTCGAGGTGAGATCACCACACCCAGCTTCTCCTTCCCTGCTTATCACTGTAGCACTTTTCTTTGACCTGTGGAGGGCACTGTTTCAGAGGCCAAGGAGCCAGCTCTCACCCATATCTTGATTGGAGCCAGCACTCTGAGCTTCTGTAAATGCCAGCATTCTGCCAGGCGAGGTGAATACAAGGCCACGGGGGAACTCAGATTCTGGTTTCTACTGGACTGCAAACTGTGGATCTCAAGAGGAACAAAGGAGCCTTTCCAAGGACTGACTAAACTAATCGCTTGCATATTTTAAAAGTCAGTCTCAGGAGGAGCCCCAAGCAATAAACCAAAGTAGCAATTGTCAGAGATACAAAGACACAAGAGGATTCCAGTGGCATGCAAAGACAGTGGCGCATGCCAACTCTGTGTGTCCAATCACTTCATCTTCCTCCTGGAGAGGACCACCTAGCCCAGTGCTATCTGGTAGAATTTGCCGGGTCTACAGAAATATTCAATGTCTGTGTTATCCAAAATGGACCCAACAGCCATGTGGTGACTTGAAACATGTTGTATCTGACACACTGACTTTCATAATCCTCTAATCATTTAAGTTTAAATAGTCATGTGAGGCTAGTGGGTATCCATGGAGCAGTGTAGACAGAGAACATTAGAAAGAAGCTCATGAGGCAACAGATGCTCTAAAGAGGATAGAATATGTTACGTAGAATAGAAATTGGATAATATCCTTTAAGATATTGAGGAAGTTAAAGGCAATAAACTCCTGAATCATGGAATTCTTTTTTTTTAATCATTTTGTTGTTGTTTTATGATGAATATGTGTATGGGTGTATGGTGAGTGTGTGAGTGTGTGTATGTCTCTGTGTGTGCATATGTGTGTATAGTATGTGTCTGTGTGTGATGTGTGTGTGCATGGATACACACCTGCATATACAGTCACCTCAGTGTCATCTTTACCCTCCACCTTTCTTGTTCACTGATGCACGCTCCAGACTAGCTGGCACGTGGACTTCCAGAACTCTACGTAAGATCTTCTGTAGGCTTTAGCTCAGAAGTGGGAGAATCCTTAAATAATATATTATAAATATATTTTATATATATAAATAATAATATAAAATATATAAAGTCAGTTACTACTGCTTCCCACGATCAGTGCACCAGAAATAATTTGACTCCTGGTCTTGATCTGTCCTGCTCTGTGGTCAATATGATATATACTGACATATTTTATTTATGCGACTAGAAATTTTGTCTACCTGTATCTATGTGTACCACATGTATGCCTGGTGCTGGTGCCTGTGGAGGTCAGAAGAGGGCATCAGATTCCCTTTAACTGGAGTTACAGGCTGCTGTGAGCTGACATGTGGGTTCTGGGAATCAAACCTGGGTCCTCTAGAAGGGCAGCCAGTGCTCTCAGGGGCTGAGCCATCTCCCCAGCCCCTGGTATCCTTTTTGAAGACAGATAACAAGTTTTTAAAAAAGAAAGTCTTGTGCTTGGGGTTGAACGCTAATTGGTTGTGGATAAAAATAGCTTCCATTTGATTTTTTTTTCCTTTTGTCTTACCTCAAAGTGACTGATCTTCCTATGAGAAAAGAAAAGGGGAGCATTCAGAGAGAAGAGAAAAAGTTAGCTGCTTTCGTTCTTGATGAGTTCAAGTTCCCACCTGGGTCATGCAGAAATGATAAAATTGAAATTGTATACATCCTTTCTGTTCAACCATGAGAGTGAGAGGGGTCTCGGTGGAGTGGAGAGGGCTCTCTCTGTCTCAGTCTTCAAAAAAAGGTAGAAAGGAAAGATTCTATAAAGATGAGTGGGGCTAATATAACCTCCAGAGCACCATCTAAGAGGACTTTTGGAGAGGGTTCAGTCCATAAAGTGGTGCTCAAGCAAGAGGAACTAAGTTCGATCCCCCAGAACCCTAGTAAAGAGCCTGTAGTCCCATCACTGAGGACAGGAGGATTCCCTGGAGCTTGCTGATCAACCCTCCTGACTTTGTTGGAGAGCCTGAGGCTATTGAGAAAGCGTGCCCCAAAACTAAACAAGGGAGGAGCCTCTGGAGGGGCCACACTAAGGTTGACAGGTCTCCACCCGTCTGCGTCCACATGTGCTTTAAGAAAGTATCTGATGGAGCCTTTCATTTCAGCGTTCTGGACAAAATTTAGAAATCTGAGCTAAACGCTGATGTTGTTCAATGGGCTCATAAGCATTTGGATGGCTCGGAGGAATGATTAATTGATGACTGTCAACCTGAGGGGAGGTTTTCACACCGTGCCATAGAACTGTCTGTCCTTGGCCTTCCTCACTACACATTTGCCTGATTTAGGTGGGGACAGTGATGACGTGTTCACTAAATCAGCACTTGACAGGCGACTAGGAGGGACAGAGAACAGATGTTCGGCCCTGAATCCGCTCGTAAGGTCTGAGACAATGGGCTAGCTTTCCTAATTTTGCAATGTGAAGCTCTTCTCTTTTCCATGTGGAGAAATAAAGTTGAGCTCCTTGAAAAATCAGGCAATGGTGCAGGAACTCTGGCACGGAACTCTGCTCTCAGGGTTTAGTAGAACCACTGTCACCTTAATCAGGACAGCTAGTACTATCCACATTCACAAGACTAGGCCTGCCGATGTACACTCATACAAGAAAGGAGTGGGAAGGGTCACTAGACGTAAGACTCTATCTACTGAGTCAGCTCTAACCTCCTCTCCTAGCTGTATATAACTGTGTTGTGCTACATGTGGTCTTGGGAGATGTATAGTTATGGAGGCAGGAGAAAGGTTAACTGAAGAGGGCGCTATCTATGCCACCTGGTGTGGCATGAGATGTTTCAATGGCACAGATATTTTGGCATCATCATGCTTCTGAAAAACGTCCTACAAACTCACTGGCTTGCCGAGCTGTGCTTAGATAGAATTGCTCCTTTGGTCTGTTCCGGGTGCGTTTTTCTGGGATGAGTAGATGTCTACTCACATCTCCACAGGGAAAGCTAACACAACTAAAGCCTGCTCCAGTGACTCAAATCCACAGCCAGGCCTGGGCACAGGAGCCTGTAATCCAAACACCTCAGGACAGAGGCAGGAAGATCTCAGAATGTCCAAAACCAGCCTGTCTATACTGGGAGTTCCAGGCCAGCTAGGGTTACACAATGAGATCCTGTCCCCCAAAACCACCACCACCACCACCACCACCAACAACAACAACAACAATAACAAAATCAGCTAGCACTGTTTCGCACGATCAGTGCACCAGAAACAATTTGACTCCTGGTCTTGACCTGTCCTGCTCCGTGGTCAGTATAATGCATACCTCTTACCATGTCTCACTTTGTCTTGTCCCTTGGCTCTTGTTAGGACAGACCATACCGACTCCGCAGTCCCTCTTCTTGGTCCTCCATTTTCCTGAAAGGAATCTCTAAGTCTAAACCCATTGTTAGTTACACCCACAGTATATAGCCTCCTTCCTAGAAAATTTATAATTCCTTCAGTTTGCCTTGGAGGGACCTAGCGGGCCTTCTGTCCCAGTCTGGAAGGTCTCAGATTTATTGTGATAGATGTTTCTGTCCAACATGCCCTGCATGACCTCTTATGACAAGGTCGCAGGCCCTTCACACTGTGACACTAAGACCCATGTGATATAGAATAGCACTTGAAGGGTTCAAAACCACGTAATGCAGAAACTCAAAGAGCAGTATGCCATGTTCAGCTTATTATGAACAGGAAATATATGGGCTTTTGGGCTTGTTGTCCAGGACAGTGAGTCTATCATTGTTTTAGTGATGTTGCTGTTGCTGTGATGCAACCATGACCAAGGCAGTTTGTAGAAGGAGGGGTTTATATGGCTTATAGTTCCAGAGGGAGGGGAGTCCGTCATGATGTAGGGGAGCATGGCAACAAGCAGCCATGTGGCTGGAACAGGATGCTGAGAGAGCTCACCTTTTGAATTACAAGCACAAAGCAGAGTGACATGGAAGTGGGCGAGGTTTTTTTTTTTCACTCTCTAAGCCCACCTCTAGTGATAATTCCTTCAGCTCTAATTCCCAAACCTCTCCAAACAGCATCATCAACTGGGAACCAAGTGTTCCAATTTGTCAGGGACCCCCCACATGCCCTACCCCATCTACCCACCTAAGACTCACAACAGCTGGGAAGACAATTCACAAGAAGTGAAGAATGAAACTCCAGGCAGGACCTTCTTAGCAGGCACAGGGTCGTGCCCTCCAGGGACCAGCCTTGTGGCTTACTTTCCTTACACACTTAAACATCATAGAATTTGTGACCTTTGACCTGTAGAATAAGAATGAATTCTATTGTCTAATAAACAGAGCTCAGGGCTAGGGTCTAGAGGAAGAATGTGTGATAAGCAGGAGGATAGATTTTGCTTGTGGAGGATGCAGAGTACATGGGGGACTCCCTTTATAGAGATGTGTTCCACTCGCTGAGAGACAAAGCTCGGGATGTTGGGAGTATTCAGCTGTAGGCTGGCTCCTAATGGAATAGCAGAGGATCACCAGGTTGTTTGACCACATCACTCCAGCATTCCAGGTGACCAGACATCATTCATTTCCTTCCCTTGAAGAAAATAGGGCCCCCGTGATTGACAATCCTGGTTTTGCCAATCCTTCTAAGCTGTGCTTCCTACACAAATCCATGAGCTTCTGGGCAATTGTCTCAGTCATTCCCCCACAATCATTGAGGAAACAACTGTCTCATTTCCTCTGTGCTTATTAGCTTCTGCAAGGTACCATGTAAGGAGACAGTAATAAAATTAAACTCCTTGGAGAAGAAGGGCTAGCTGAATTGAGAGGTTTAAAAACAAGCTAATAGGGCTGGGGGTGCTGATCCCTTAGCAGAGTGTCTGCCTACCAAGTACAAAGCCTTGGGGACCATCCTGAGTACTGTATATAAACTGAGTATGGTACTTGGGAGGTGAACACGGGAGGATCAGCAGTCTGAAGTCAGTTTTGTCTATATAGCAAGTTGGAGGCCAACCTGGGACACATGAGACCTTGTCTCTGAAACAAATCAAAAATAAAAACTAATGAAATCACACAAAGCCCGACAAGTTTGGATCTTTAGCTTTGAAACGCCCCTGCCATTATCTACAAGTCTGCAGGCTTGCTGTGAAGAAGTTGGAGTTATTCTATTAGACAAGGATGGAAGCTACAGAAATCATATTTCATACAACCACTAACAATTACAACCATCTGAGACTGGGTAGAACAACCTTAGGACATTCTGAAGTCCCTGTTATTAAAGAAGCTATAAAAGAAACTGTTCCCTGTAATGTTATAGTAAGAGTACATGAGCCAACATGGCACCAACTAGGAAATCTTTCAGGCCCTTTAAACTGCAAACTTACAGTGTTATAGCTATAGATCTGATTTGACTACAGTTATTTCCCCTTCTTCTCATCTACCCTTTTAAAAAAATACATTATGAAGAAGATACAGTCTCTTTTTAAGTTTGCAAAGCCAGATAGAGAAAAATTGAGGAAGACCAGGAGTAATTCTACTTTGAAGATACAGCTGGTAAGCATCTTCTAGGGTGTCCAAAATTTTCTTCTTCTTTTCTTATAACCCTCTCCCCCACCCTGGTTCCCTTGGGTTCTGTGAAGTATGACTTCAACCCTGTACTGTTATCAGACTCGGTATGACAGATCATTTTGTCTTCCAAGCCTTTGCCTTCACAGATGGGAAGCAGTCCAGGACACTGTGGCCAAGCAGTCAGGTCACAGGAGGGGGCCTCTCTTAGTCAAGTCACTGAAACCCACATAATGACCTGATGGGCTCCGGCAAGTCCCAGGATGAGAAGGGAAACCAAAGAAAGAGGGAATGATGGAGTGAAGTCTGGGAGATGCACACATGCCTTGTTCTGTGCCAACCCATGGCTGTCCTACTGCTGGGCTCTACCCCATCCCTGGGTCTAGGCCTCTGATTGAGTAGCTCTAAGGGAACTTTCTCCCTCTAGCTCACCTCTGGTTGTCTTTCCCAGATGAGTACTGTCAGTACAGTGGTAGGCCCCTCCAGAATCACATGATCCCTTGTGAGAAAAACTCATTCAACTCTCAAACTGGAAGGTATTTTTTAAATGTAATATTTACAGTAATTCTTTGACAATTTCATACATGTACACAGTATATTTTGATCATATTCACCTCCCACTCCTCCAAATAATTCCTCCTAGATTCACCTACCACCCTTGACCCCCCCCCTTCAACTTTATGTCCTCTTTGCTATTTCGAATGACCCACAGATCCAATTTGTGTTACTAGAATGTTCATGGGTATACTGCAGTGCGGCTGACCTTTCGGGGGTCCCATTATTTAAAGAAATTTGACTGTGCTTGTCCCAGAAGCTAACTGTCAAGAGCTCCTCAGCTGGGGCTGGGACTCATGAGGCCCCTCCCTGCTCCATACTGAAATGTTGATTGGCTTGAACTCATGAAAGTCATGTGAGGCCAGCCACAGTTGCTGCGAGTTTATGATGCAGAGGTCTGCCATATCTTGAGGAGATTCTCTTTTGAAGTTTTCATCATTATTATCACTATTTCCTAAACATACACACACACACACACACACACACACACACACACACACACACACACATACACATGCACGTGCACACACATGCAGACACATACATCATATACATTGTATACATCGTATACATCGTATACATATACACATACACATACATATACATAATATATATATACATATGCCCATGCACAAATACATATATATGTACATACATATACATACATACACATATACATGCCAGTCATAGAGCACATTCTAGAGAGAGAACCTAGAATTTATGATGGTGATGAAGCCAGGTCATAGTAGATCCTTACACATAAAAACTTTGTAGTTTTAAATTTTCCAAAGTATCAGCACACATAAGTAACATGGTTCAGGCCACAGGTTCTGAGACATGAGAAGAAGTGTGGGAGGAAGCATGGAAGAGACCTCCAAGACGGAGGTCATTGTCTCATGGACAAAGAGAATTTCCTTGCCCAGAAGTAACTGGAATTCAACAGCTATCTCTTGAAGCCTTGGTTTTCTGGATTCTCAGTCAACAACAGATTATGGGCAGCATATTTGGGAGGAGGGGTTAGGAGAAGGAGACAAAAGAGGAAGAGGACAAGCGGGAGGTGTTAAAGGAAGAACAGTCTACAAAGATTGAATGATGATTAGGAGAATACACAAAATCAATAAAAGTCAATGGGCTGAGGCCATTTAACACTGGGGCAAACAGCTCTTCACAGCCCAATGGGCTCCAAGGGCCTGAAGCAATGATGACATCCATAATAAAGACATCAAAGCATTCTTTGAAAAGTTAGATAACCACCCATATTCTTAGTAATCAAAAGCAGAAAAGAGCCAAATATTTTTAAAAATATGTTAGGAAGATGTTTTAAATGTTTTCTTGTTTTTTAATTTTGCTGCTTAGAAAGAAAATGCTTTAGAGAGCTGGGGATATGACTCAGTAGCTCACTTGCCTAGCTTGCACTAACTCCAAGCTTGCATACTTGTAATCCTAGCAAGATAAAGGCAAAGAATCCAGAGTTCAGGGTTATCCTTGACTATCTAAAGAGTTTGAAGCTAGCTTTGGCTACATGAGGTGTGCTGCCTCAGAAATAAATTAAGATAATTAAACAGATTTTAAAGAAATAGTATCCTCAGTTGTCTAAAAGAGTCACCAACACAGAGGTTCACATTTTCTCGTGATGTATAATGGATGAATATACCAGAAAGATCCAGAACATTTAAGTTCCCACTATCTATGTGGTCCTGTCTTGAGGAGAGAGAGATAACAGAGAGAGGAATGTTTCCTTTTATTCATTGCTATACTCTAGCACAATTACTCCCAGATTTAAATAAAAGCAACCCTGTCAGTCACTCTGTCCAGAGATTAATCAAAGCACAGACAACCCATCCTGTAAGATGAGGAGGGTTAATGCTCTCTGAGGTCGGCTGGGAAGTGAGTACGGATCAAGGAATGTGCTCAAATTGGAGTAAAAGCAACCTGGTTTAACAAAGTCTCTTTTGAAGGAAGAATAAACATTACGAAATGATAGGAGAGGGGCTCAGCAAGCCCCATTCTCTGTCCGAAAGCTGCCATTTCTCCTGGACATGTCACACCAACTCTTTGTAAGGAAACTTTGTCACCCATTGTCCCTAAGTAATGACAGATAGTCCTTCAGTAAGAGAAAGCCTGTCACTGAACTAGAAACGGGCACCAGGTCTGACACTGACAATGGGTAGCTAATTCCCAGCCAGTGAGGTGGACTGGCACCAGGTATCACACTCAGCAGGTAGTGGACCAGGTAAATCTTTCTCCAGTGTCAGAATCAGAGTTGAAAACTATGATTTTTGTATTGTTGCTATGACCAAAATGTCTGAGAAAACAAAGGAGGGAAGATTTTGTTTTTGAGGTATCAGTCCATCATTGTCAGGAGGAGCTGGCAAAGAACACTTTATACCATGACAGTTAGAAAGCAAAGAAAAGGGAACACGGGGCTGGAGAGATGGCTCAGTGGTTAAGAGCACTGGCTGCTCTTCCAGAGGTCCTCAGTTCAAATCCCAGCACCTACATGGTAACTCACAACTGCCTGTAATTCCAAGATCTGATACCCTTACACAAACACACATGCAGGCAAAATTCCAATGCACATAAAACAAAAATAAATAAATTATTTTAAAAAAATAAAACAAAAGAAAAGGAAAAGACCAGGGCAAGATATAGGCCCAAGGACATACTTTCTCCTCCAACTAGGTCCCACCTCTCACTGGTTCTAAATAAAGCGATCATACTAACACTCCATCTACAGTGATGGATCCACTGATTAGGTCAGAACCCTTGCGATCTACTTGTCTCAGGAAACACTATCGCAGACATTCTCAGAGGTGGACTTCATAATCTAGGTGTTTCTCAATCTAATCAAGTTAACATTATCAATCATCATGAAAGTTATGGAGATAACTTCCTGCCCTCACCCAACCTCAGAGATGTGGTTTTCAGTAAGTAAACGCCATGGCCGTGATTGCTGAGGTCTTATATTCCTTGATCAATGGAGGGGGCAGGAGCGAGGAAACCACAGATCTGGGGAAAAAATACTTTCAGGCAGACAATGCCAGGCCTAAATGGTAGAAGAGAAATAAAATAAGCAGTGAAGAGAAGACAGGACAAACTGGAGGGAAAGAGCAATGTCAACAGAAACCCGGCAGTGACGTAATTGGTTTGAGTGGATAGGGAACGCACGGGGAAAACAAGAAACAAGGTCAAAGAGATGGGAGTGGATTGTAAACACAGAAGAGGGCTAGCCTTTACCCTTGGGGAAAAGCTAAACCATTGAAGACTGGCAAACAGAGAAAGGATATAACTTTTTTTTTTCATTTTTCTTAAAGATAAAGTTTCAGAATAAAGATGGGAAAGAGACAACCATGGGTCAGGACACAACTGGAAGACTTGGACAGCGCCCTGAAGAGGGATGGTGTGGCAGGACAGACGGATGGAGGTGGGCACGAGCAAAAGGAAGGGGGAGGCCTGAACTAGGAGTAGAATCCAAAAGGGATCTATCACTGACTGGATTTGAAACCAGAGAGGCTCAAAGGTCAGTTCTAACGTCAGTCATTCAGAGGACAATAAGTCATTCTGAGATAAAGAGCAAGGTAGGACAGATGTGAGGGGGTGGACAATAATTCAGATCGACTCGGTGTCTTAGAACCTGTGGAGCTTAGCTGTCCAGTGAGTGAGTCACCTGAGACTGTCTGGACAGGGCTACCAGACTGTGCGGAGCAAGTGCCACTGTGTGCTCCTATGTGCTCTTCTGCAGTCACCTGCGGAGGACCTCAGCTCTAGTTATCTGCCCAGAGTTCTCAGTTCACATCCTCTCCAAGAGGGGCATTCTGCAGCCATAGACGTAGAATAGGAACTGATAACTAATGTTCCCATCTGAGCAGGAGTAATTAGCTCATAGGTGGTTCCTGAGCCTGTGGGCTTCAAAGGATGTTTGGCATGAACGAAAGAAAGGGAGGTGCAAAATCTGGATATAGCAGGGACTGGAGAGATGGCTCATTGGTTAGGAGTCCTGGCTATTCGTCCAGAGATTCTGAGTTCAATTCCCAGTAACCACATGGTGGCTCACAACCATCTGGAATGGGATCTAATTCCCTCTTCTGGTGTGCATGAAGACAAAGGACTAATGTACATTAAATAATTTTTTTAAAATTGGATATAATACTAACAAAAATAGGAGTCTGAGAAAAGTAACTGGGGAAAAGCTGAGAGTGAAGCTCAGTAGCAGGATACTTGTCTGGAAAAAATGGAGTCCTGAGTTCTATCCCCAGCATCACATAAAACCAGGGGTAGTGGAGCATGCATGCAGCAATCCCAGCACTTGGGAAATGAAGGGTGTGTCTTAGGGCTTCTATTGCTGTGACAAAATGCCAGGACCAAAAGCAACTTGATGCTGAAAGGGTTTATTTCAGCCTACAGTTTGTAGTCCATCATCCAGAGAAGTCGGGGCAGGAACTCAGGCCCAACATGGAGGCAAGAGGCTGACGCAGAGGCCTCGGAGGGGTGCTGCTTACGGGCTTGCTCTCCATGGCCTGCTCGCTCTGTTTTCTTATACAACCCAGGACCACCTGCCCAGGGGTGGCATCACTTGTCTGGACCCTCACACTTCAATCATTAATCAAGAAAATACCCCATACACTTGACTACAGGGCAAATTTATGGAGAGAATTCTTGATTAAAATTCCCTCTTCACAGATCTGTCTAGGTTTGTATCAAGCTGACAAAAAACTAGAATAAGCAGGAAGATCAGAAGTTCACAGTCACTGTTGAATAGGCACAGAGGTTGAGGATAGCCTGGATTATAAGAGACCCTCCTGATGTGCATGCGCGCGCGCGCACACACACACACACACACACACACACGCTCGCGCATGCATGCTCATTACTGAGAAGGCACAATTAGAGAAGCAAGATTACTAGAAAGGTTTTTTGATTTTTGTTTTTTGTTTTGTTTTGTTTTTCTGAAAAAGCAAAGGAAGAGACTGGTCCCAGGGACTAGATGCAGTCTCTGATGATGCAGCCAAGCTTCCATGCAAATCAAAGATGAAGAAAGTCTTCCACCATTATCTACAGAGGTCAGAGGTCATCCTCTACATCAGCATACACAGATTCAGTGATCAATTTCGTGTAGGAGCCAAGATGGTAGGGACTGAAGCTCAGATTGGAGCATGATGATAACAATGACTCAAGCCATGGGCCATAAGAAGAAGCAATGCAGTCATTTCCAAGGGGACGTCAGACAAGAGAATATTGCTTTGAACGGTAGGAGATGTGAAGATGTTTAAACCATAACAAAGAAAAGTCAATAAAAACAGAGGTAAAGAATTAAATAAAAACCTAGATCATTTGTATTTGGTGAGGTGGAAACTGGAACTGTGGTGGAGAACTTAGCTTTGAACCAGGGGATGCATTTATGCCACTGTAAAAGGGGGAAAGACAAGACAGTAAATAGAAGTGGGGAGTGAAAATTAATGGCGCCCTTTCTAACTACTTCACTCTTTTCCCTGGGGAACTGGACATGAGTTTATCTGCTAAGAAGAAGGAGAGTCGGGTGATGGGATAATAGTTTGTCAAAGCAAAGCTTCATCCATCTCGTATTTTTGATTATTTTTTGATTGGTAGAAATCTATGACGACCAAAGCACACAGAGGTCCCTGCAACCCGTGACAGGCAGATAACATCCAATGTTATGGGATAGCGCGATAAGTTAATAGTGTACCAAGCACCGGAAGCTCATCAGAAAGACGGCGAGTGCTGAGTGTGGGGAAGTAGAGAGCTGGCTATGATTTTACATAGATGGGAAGCTAGGCTGTGTGCAGAGGCAAGAGTTGAGTATTGAGAGGGAGCTAGCCAGATAGGTTGCTGGGAAAGAGAATTTTAAAAAGAAAAGGTGGGGCAGCTGAAATGGCTCAGTAGGTGAAGGAATTTGCCATCAAACCTGATGACCTACATTTGATCTCCAGAGTACACTAGGTAGAATGAGAGAAGTCCTCATCTGTATATTTCTCTCTCTCTCTCTCTCTCTCTCTCTCACACACACACACACACACACACACACACACACACACACTGACACACACACACTCTGACATACACACACACACACATAGGCACAGATGCAACATTTTTTTTTAAAGACGAGGAAAGAATAACATGTTGGACACTGTGTCAGATGAGAGAAATCCATTTTTTGATTCTTCTTGCTTTTAGAACTTCTAGAGCCTTCCTTGCTTCTGCCACCTTCCTTGGCTTATGACCTTCCTTAGATTTCTCCAGATCCTTGCTTCTGTCTTTATATCTCCTACTCCTGTAGTCAGATCTCCCCCTGCCTCCCAGAGTCTGAGGCAGGAGGATTTTGAGAACAACACTACCCTTTAAACATATAGAAACCTGTTGTGAAAGCTAACAAAGTGAAAAACCGCTGAAAGCAAGCAAGCAAGCAAACAAATAAAAACACACAGTAGAATAAAGTGTAGATCCCCACCCCCACCTTCGGGCATGTGTGAACTCAGAAGAGTAAGAAATATTCCTTTGAGATAAGCTGCCAGGAGAAGGAGCGCACTGGTGAGACAGCCTTGTCTTAGCAAAGTCATAAAAACTGAGAGAAACTCGGTGAAGGGGCTGAGACTGGGAGTGGGTTTCCTGTGGGCCTGTGGGTTAGGAACGAGCCAGGAGAGGTGGGTCAGAGAAGCATAAGCAGAGATGAGAGATGAGAGGAAAATACTGGGCGGGGGAGAATCTTGGATGTGGACCAAGAGCAATGGGACAGTGGGGCATGATGGATCTGCAGCTGTCAAGTTTCCTGGAAAGCAAATGACAGCAGTGTCCTATGTCACCTCAGGGCCACTTTCTCCTTTTTAGTCAGTCTAAGACTCCAGTCCCTTAAAAAGGTACTTTCCAGCTCAATTAAAGGAATCTAGAAACTTCCTTCATGGATATATCTAGAGATATGTTCCCTCGGTGATGCTAAATCTCACCAAAATGACATGATTAAACATCACACAGCCCAAGACAGTTACTTAAAACATTAGGGAATTCCTTCCTTTCTTCCTTTCTTTCTTCCTTCCTTCCTTCCTTCCTTCCTTCCTTCCTTCCTTCCTCCCTTCTTTCTTCCTTTCTTCATTTTTATTTTTTATAATCAAGTGCATGGCCTTTGAGCGTGAACTTTGTAGATGACACCGTCAAGTTGTAAGTGGTTGGACAGCCCTTGCACATCCTTAGGAATAGGTATTCCTATTTTTCACATTCTGCCGAGGACGGGGCACCACCAGCCACGATGGTGCTAGGGTTCCCACTCAAACCCACACTCTCCATCCCAGTCTTAGGCTGTCAGGGAAAAAAGAATTTGGAGACAGAGCACTGTGTCCGGTGGGGTATAGTAGTGGAGAGCATCGTGCAGATGGAAGCAGGAGATGGCCATGATGCAGGAGATGTCCATGATGCAGGTAATGGACCCCAGGTACACACATCCTAATTTGTTACAGGGTAACTTCCTGACAGAACTTGTCTTTTTGCCTTTATATTTTTTTCAAAGTTGAATGGGGGGGGATCAAGTTTATTTGAGTTTAAATTAATTTACTAAAAGTTTTATAGTATCTGCTTTTAGTGGTTTAAAAAAATTTTTTTTAGCACTGGGAAATTTTCCTTTGGTCATTTGGCATTCCCACAAGAAATTTTTCTTCTAAGAAAATAATAATAGTCATAATAGTAACGATTTTTCTTATTTTTCTAAAGCGGACTCCTAGGACCACACCGACTAGAACAGTTGTAGAGAGAAGGATCAGGGGTTAACTTGAGTCCTCTTGGGTTCCGAACACTGACAGGGGACTTCAGAGAAACCTTCATCCAATTTTTACCCCAAATTAAATCAAGAGCATTGATAATTAGTTTCTATCAAACTCATCTAGGGGGAAATGAAAGAAACTGAAAAAGCCATAAGCTGTCTTTACTTCTTCATTAATATTTGCTCCCAGGTGCGGGTCAAATAAACCACACTCACACTTTTAAATGAGCTGCGTGAAAGTTGATGGATTGTTTTTCTCTTTGAGTTTCCACCACCCGTGGAGCCCGTTATTCCCACTCCAGCTCAAAGAAAGCCAAGCTCCGATGCCTACAAGCTCCGATCCCATTTGCTTTTAAAGTTGCCCACACCGCATAGCCGGTTCCAAATGGGGTTTCTTGAAGCCCTCACAAAGTTCCTGGCTCTCACGGACAGGACATGAGGCTGATGGAGGGGGAGGCTTTCAGGAAGTCACAGGCTGGAGCACACGCACACCTGACCCAACCGGAACCCTACTGACTTCCTGTTTGAGGCTTCCTTCAATTCCGTGGCACCCCAGGAGAACCCATGAAGGAGAGAATCAGAAAGGGGTTGAGGGCCTCCTAGATGCTCGCAGTCTGGGCTCTGGAGGTGTACAGAGAATCCCACTACTTAGTCAATCAAATGTTATGTCCATGGACAAGGAGGCCAGGGACGGAACCCTAGAATCGGGGACGGTGCCCAAAGCACACACAGGCAAGGGCAGTCCAGCTTCCAACAGTGGTTTCCCAGTACAGGACTGCTGTGGAGCACTGAAAAGTCTTGCTTCACTAGAAGAGGAGCCTCTTAGGAAATACTGATTCGGTCCCATCAGATAGAGTTAAGAACAGGAGCCTAAGGATCAAACATTTTTTAAGTAACAGGAGTTTCCTACAACAAAGGTCAAGGCTGTCTGTTGGAACCCAGCAAGGTACATAGTGCAATGCCTTGTGCTCAATTAAAAACTGCTGGACAGGTAAAGATAAATATACAACAAAATGATGTTTTGTTTTTTTTAAAAAAATGATGACTCTTAAATGATAAAGATGATAACATCATTAGAGAAATGAAAAGAGTAAAGATGTATACAACTGTCTGATACACACACACACACACACACACATACACACTCAGGCATAGTGGTAAATGCTTTTAATCTCAGAACTTGGGAGGAAAGATTTCTGTGAATTCTAGGCCAGCCTGATCTACATAGCTAGTTTCACCCAGCCAGAGCTACATAATGAGACCCAGTTTCAAAACTAAAAACCAAACCCCAGACCAAAACATACCAATAATGATGAGACGGGGCAAGACAGCGTAAAGGTCTTCTATCTTTTCCTTAACAGTTGGATCTCCTTGATGGAGAATCCCATAGAAAATTACCCAACTCTATTCTAGGAACCCAAGGCCAGGATGTCCTAGCTAACTTATCTTAGCCTTTGTTGAAACTGCTTGTCTGTGCAGAGCCTCCTTCAGATATCACTTAGCTTCTGTTAAAACTACTTGCTTCAAACTGCTTATGGAAAGCACCCCCTGCAGCTGCTGAGTGAGGTGCCTGGATGAGGTCTCTGTCCTTAAAAAAAAAAAAAACAAACAAAACTCTGTGTTCTGGACACTCCAGGGTCCCTGAACAGTTAGGTGTGGGCCGGTAGACTGCAATAAAGACTTTCAACTAGTTATATACTGAGTTTGAGTGGGCTTCTCTGGTGAGCACCTCATAACAACTCCCGGATTCAAACCTATAATTTACACTCTTTTTTTAAATTTTTAAAGATTTCTTTAAATTTCTGTGTATGAACGTTTTGCTCACCTATATATACCACATGGATGAAGTACCCAAAGCAATCAATAGAGGTCATTGGATCGCCTGGAATTGGAGTTCCAGATGGCTGTGAGCTGCCATGTGAGTGCTGGGAATGAAACCTGGGTCCTCTGCAAAAACACGTGCTCTTAATCGATGAGCCACCTCTGCAAACACACTCTAATCCTTGTTTTATACCACCAGGTGATAGTCGCCTCTAATTTTCCCTCTGCTCAATTCTCTGGTCTCTTAAACACTTTTACTCATTCAGTCCATCTCTCCAGGCCACTTCGACACTCACTGTTGGCGTGCCATGTTTTACAGACGGGTCACGAGCGCGTATGTAAGTATCACACTGTAGGGAGAAACCGCTGGCCTCAGTGACTCTGGACTGACTTAGGCATCCGTGTTTTCCAAAAGGCTGGCAGACAGGGTTCTTAAGAGATGTCAGTCAAATGAGTGGTTATCTAACTTTTAACTGGAAAGTCTCTTGGTGGGTTGGGGGACTTGGGTTCCATACAGTTTTGCTGTGCTCTTACTATCGAACATTTCTGTGTGACGACGCAAGGCCACCATGCTTTTGTGTGACAAATTGTGGGCTTGTGTTAGTGAAGAAAATGGGAACTGGCTGTGGAGTCAAGGAGCAGCCATGAAAAAGGAGAACCGTATCTGGCAGGTTCGGGGCGGGTATTGTCAATAAGGCAGTCAGGCATTATAGATACAGTCGGTTCCCAGGAAGCAGATGCTGAGACAGAATCCAAACGCATTGGTGAGGTGTTTCAGCACCACTCCTTCCCAGGCAATGTAAGTCCTCGGCCACAGTACTGCCTCTGTCTCCTGGCTCTGACCCTTTGCTAGGTGAATGACAGTCCCAGGACTGGTCATGAGGGCCTTAACCTTAACTCTCTCTGCCTTTAGGAGGTAGGTAATCCATCCTCTTTGTGACCTTGATGGGCCATGTTCTTCAACATGGGATAATATCCAGATGGGCTTCATATGTTGAGTTTGGAGAGTCCAGGATGGGTGTGATCCCGTGTTCCCTCCACTAGCATTAGGTAAGGCTGGCTCCTTACCACCTCCTAAGAAATGGCTTTAACAAGGGCCCTTAATTGTTTTGACGAGGTGATAATCTAATTCACGTATAGGAAGAGAGATTCCTTAAAAGAGAAACTTGTTTGTTGCTAACTTTGCCTACAAAGAAGACATTTTACGTGACTGCAGAAGAGTTTCTTTTGTGAGCCTCTAACTTACTTGAAAAACTCTTTTCCAAGATGAAAAACATCTTTACACTTTTTGTAAAACCAGATTTTACTGAGCTAGTCGTCCCGCAACTGAAGAATTTTTTTTCTAAAATTCCTTCAAACCCCATCTTTTAAATCAAACTTCCTCCAATGTTTCCAGCATCCCGAGATTAATTCTTTGGCAGGGCTCGCATTCACAGATCTGTATTTCTTCTTTCCCAACCAGTGTGTCAGCCATTCATGCAAGAAGGAACTACTTCTCCCCAGCAGGCTCAGAGGGGGCTGCCCACCCACAGCAAGCCCCAGGACTCTCAGCTATATTATATTGTAATATGAGCATATACATTATGGGTAATATGTGACAGCATGCTCTATGTTGTATTCCTGGGGTTAAAGGTATGTGTCACTTACTCCCAACTCAGGCAACTTTAGTATTAACAACCTTCAGAAGGGATCAATGTAGCTGACAAATAATAGGTTACTCCTCACAGGAGCAGGCTATGGTAAGGATAATGAGTCTGGTCTCTGTCTCCTGCTTCCTCTAAGAATGCCTATAGTTTCCTTTCCTGCCTCCTTCATTCCCTAAAATGTGCCCCAATCTCCTAACAAGGAGACAAGGGTCCCTCTGGCCAATAGCTATTTTAACAGATAAAATAGGACTTTGGCAGATAGAGGAACGAATGAGCTAATACCAGTTGAATTAAAGCATCTATTAGCATATTAATTAGTATTAATACCTCTAGTGAGGTATGTAATTATCTACACCCTACTTCATAAAATGGTGTCCCCCCCCCAAAAAAAGCCCCATTTGTTCTCTGAATAAGCAACTTTGAACATAACCCTGTTTCCTTTATATACATGCCAATATTTATTCCAAAGAATGGTTGCTGTCTGTATTTTTCCAACATAAATAGCAAACTAAGTACTAGTTCCATTTCACAGGTGAAAAAATGTTGGGGAGAGAGAGCAAATGAAGCGAACGAAACTGTCCAGAGGCCGGAGCAGCCTTCCCTTCCACTAAGCAACCCAGCCTTGCCAGGGCAGACTCATGTCCCACAGAAACAAACAAGCAAAGAACTAGAAATGGGGGCAGGAGGAGGAGCAGGGGGAGGATGAAGAGTAGGAGGGAGAAGGAGAGGAGGAGGGAGAGGGGAAGGCAAGAGGAGGAAGGGAGGAAAAGAGGGGCAGGGAGGAAGCAGAGAGGAAGAGGAGAGCAAACGTTCCCCAAAGCCCACATTTTATCATACCATGAGGCCGAGGAGTCCGGACTGCGGAACACCTCACCTCTAGCCTGTTGGCAACATCCGATACTTTAACTACACAAAAGAACGAAAAAGAGGCAAAGGAATGTTCTGACTGTGCTGTGTCTTCCAACCAGTGACTTCCTCACTGGACATGAAGTGTCCAGAGCCCTATATTTTCCCCTGAGGCTCCCCACCCTGTGGGTGCTGACTATGTTATCTGATTGATGCACCTCTCCCCTGCATGGCTCCGGGTAGACAGAGCTCAGGAAAAACAGGATCCTCTCACCAGCTTTCAGTCCCTTCTTGCTTAATAATGCATCCCAGACATTGTGTTTCGGGTTGGTATTGGCGTGACTATGTGGGTTATTTCCAGGCCTGGCTATTACCAGCGAATTCAGTGACATTAATATGAGTAAATGCAGGAAAAGAGACGAAATAAAACATATCCTATTGAAGGAAATGAGGGCTCCTTAAGAAAGGAAAACATACAGAGGAAGGACATGGGCATATCAGGATACAAATAGGCCCCCGGGGAGCGTGGATTCCACAGGCATGATGTTATTGAAGCACTTGATACTGGAGTGAGCACCTGCAGAGATGAATTACATCCTTGTTCAGACCACTAACGTTGGGTACTGACATCGCAGGAAGCGCTTATGGTATATTTCAAATCCCTTGCCCACTACATAAATATCCAATAAATCAATCAGTGATAAAGGACACTAGCTAAAAGGCTTAAAATGCTGAACAAGCCACCTCCCCTCCTCAGAGGAGCCCACCACCTTTAATTTATTAGGGGTTTCCTAGTCACTCACACCTCCTGCCCTGGAGAGGCGAGATGAGTGATTAACACTTTCTGTGCTGAATTGTGGAGAGGCAGGAAGGTTGGCGTTGGGCACGGCTTTGCTAACAGCTGTTTTTTTTTTTAAGTCATTATTTATTTATATTTATTGGGTACATTACGATAATTTAATATGTATGCACAGTGCATAGTAATCAGAGTTGTTAGCACTTCTGGAAATTACTAACACGCACCTTCCTCACCCCTCTCCCTTAACTTAGTTGTAGAGTTACAAAGGAGGAAATCTCTTCTTCTGGGGAGACAGAGTGGGGTCCATGTTCCCCCTTTTCAGTTATAGTAATATCTCATGGACACAGAGTGGATTTTCTTATGATTGCTCTGTAAGTGGGAAATCAGAGGTATTAAGGGACTCTTTGTGCCTCTGATACAACAGATAACATGAAAGTTCTCACCAAATACAACAACGATCTGTGATGAATCTAAAAGCAAAATGACTGTTGGGAAATGTGCCCCACTTGTGATCCTGGCCATCTTCAGGTGGCAACACTTGACATTTGTCTTCTTTCCTTCATGTCCCATGCATTTTGTCCAAGGACATTGTGCTGAGTGACTGTGGAATGTCTAACCTCCCAAATTCTTAGTGTAATAGGAATTTCATGTGTTAACTTGACTGGGTCAAGGGATGCCCAAGTATTCTATTGAACATTATCCTGGGCATGTCTGACAGGGTGTTTGGGGGTAAGATGAACATTTGACTAGGAAGATGAGGAAAATCGGATGGTCTTTTCGTAGTGTGGGTGGGCTTCATCTAATCAGTTGAAAGAAAGCCTGAGAGAAAAATAAGGTCACCATAAAAAGGATCTCCACATTTGCCCATCTCCAGCTGGGACACCAGTTTTCCTCCTCTGGACACAGACTGGAGCAGACATCATTGGCCTTTCTGGGTGCCACCTTTCTGTCTGCAAACATGGGGACATCTCACCCTCCATAGATCCAAGAACCACTTTAGTCTAAGAAACTTGTTTCACACTCCTGCTTCCTGTTACTTGTCTCTCTGGAGAGCCCTCACTAATCCTGAATCAGGTGTTTGCACATTTTTCTCTTCCATTGTTTCTAGACCTCAAAAGCAGTTTTTAAAAACCATGGAAATTTAAATAGTGTGTAAAGAAAACCTAACAGAATTAATCCCACCAAGAGCATTAACATTTCATTTCCAGTTTAATTTTGATATTCCTACAAGCACATAAATCTCAAGGCACTCCAAGACTATAGACATCAATATCACTTATGTAACAACACACAAAGCCTTGACTAGTTCCAAAGGCGTATTTTTCATGTGTTTAATGTTATTATTGCATTGAAAATGGAAATCAGTTTCAATTCTATGCCTATGCTACTCTTTAGTAAATTTTAAATCAAGTTTGTGTACAAGAAAACGATAGGCCAGAACGAAACCTTGTTGACTACTACGTGGTTGGAGGCTTCTGGAGAATGACAGTGGTGAACACTGTCACATACTAAGCCCTTTCATCTTACAGTCCTCGTTGCCACCTGGGTTGGGTGCTGCATCAAATTCATTTTGGAGAAAATTAAGGGCGTCTGGAGAGTAGTCACTTGCAGAAGGACACAGAGGCAGTCCCCAGCAATGCTCATCTCTATGCAGTGGGATGCTGTCTTCACGCTTGAAGAGTCACTGTCAAGCCAAGATGGATATACAGGAAACCAACACAGAGTATATATGATTAAGCCTTAAATCGGAGTGGTATTTTCATTGACTTTCATCAATTACAGCAAGTCTCGTCTGACTTGCTCCATTTTCAGAACTGAAGTTCAAAGTTGGGAAATAATTCACCCACATGGTTAGTGGCAGACCCAGAAAGGAAGTCCTGAAATGATGGTTTGTGTTCTTAATGAGGCATGCGCACAGACACAGCTCCAGCCTGAGAAGCTGTTTTGAAGAGGTCCAAGTGAAGGCTGCACCACCCCAGCCCTGCCTGCCCAGATGTTCAGGAACACAGATTAAAGGAATTCTAGGGGGAGAAGCTTTTGTTTGCTTTTATGAAGCCTTTAGGTAATCAAAGATTCTCTGTATGGCCCTCAGAACCAGGGATGGCATCTCCACAGAACACTAAGAACTAAATGTTCTTTAATAATTATGGGCCAGTGAAGGACTGAGGTAGTAGGAGAGGATAAATCGGGTGTTGGAAGAGACAGGAAAAAAAGAACAGAAGAATTGGGGGGGGGGTTGGGGGGAGGAGCAAAGAAGAGAAAGGAAAAGAGGAGCAAAATTAGTTTTGCTTCATTCAACGTTATTTTACATGATGTCACAGTGTCTTAGTTAGCTTGCTATTACTGTGAGAAAACACCATGATCAAAAGTAATTTAGGGAAGAAAGGGTTTAATTCCGCTTACAGCTCCCAGCTAGTCATGAGTCTGTCATGAGGGAAGTCTGGGCAGGAAGTCCAGGCAGGGACTTAGAGGCAGGATCTGAAGCAGGAGCCATTGAGGTACCACTGCATCCTGGCTTGCACCACATCACTTGCTCAGCCTGTTTTCTTATACAACCTACAGCCACCTGCTGTGGGTGATACTGCTCACTGTGGGTGGAGCCTCCCTACATCAATTATTAATCAGGAAGCTGTCCTAAAGACTTGCCTAGAGTCAATCTGATGGAGTCATTTTCTCAACTGAGGGTCCTCTTCCCAGATAGCTCTAGTTTGTGTCAAATTGACAAAGAGAAAGGGGGGGGGCGAGGAGAGAGAGCGAGAGTGAGAGCAAGAGAGAGAGAGAGAGAGAGAGAGAAAAGGACACATAGTATGAGAATTTTCTTTTCTTAATTCTATGTATGTGCGTGGGTTTGTGTGTGTGAGTGTGGTACCCATGGAGATCAGAGGTGATGGATCTCCCTGAAGCTAGAGTTCTAAGTGGCTGTCAAGCCCCTCATGTGAACAGTGGGAGTACTCAAACTCAGGTCCTCAGAAAGAACAAAATGCACTCTTAACCCCTAGGCCATTTCTCCAAACACAAAGTAAGAGACTTTTCTAAGGGCCAGAGCTTATCCTAGTTTCCTTGCTTACATTCCTTAAACGGAAACATCGATATCATTTCAAATGATGAAGTTGAGATTTACTTGCTCAGGGCCACCGGGATCTAAATCCAGTTCAGGGTCCTGGTTGATAGGGTGCAAACAAAGCCTTGGGTTTGGTCCTCAGCACAGCATAAGCCAAGCATGGTGGTAATCCCATAACTTGGGAGATAGAGGCAGGGGAATTGGGAATTCAAAGTCATCCCCAGCTACAGAGCAAGTTCAAAGCCAGCTTGGGATACATGAGACCCCGTCCTTCTCCAAAATAAAACACACACAAATTCAATTCAGTCTAAATCTACATCTGGAGGTCTGGACCTCCATATAGAAACACGTCCACATTCAAGCTTTGTAGACACAGACCACCCCCCACCCCAATATTCCCAGGTGCCTTTCTCAGCTTGACCAATCAGTGGTTCCCAGGCTACTTGAAGTTCGTCAAGTTCACAGGCTCTGAGTAAAAATTCTTTTCCCATTGAATTTTCATGTAACTGATAGCTGAGACTGCTGACCTAAGCACAGGATTATATTGAAGTAGAATTACTGTTGACTCCAGAAGAGTCCTGCCAGATTTCTACAGCACTTGAAACTCCCCAAAGGATATATCAGCGCAATAAACTGTGTTCCTACTGCTGTTCTCTGTCTTTAGGCACAAGAGGATTGGGCCAGATTAGTGGAAACAGAGAGAATCAGTTGGCAGCTCTGATTGCCCCTACTTTCTGAGCAGAGGCCAAGGTAGGTCGGTATCTCCAGGTCCAAGAACGGGAAGTCCCACTGCCCCGAGTGTCAACAGTACCATCAGCACTCCCTGGGGAAATAAACCTTTATTTCAAGTAATAACTTCTCAAGGTATCTCAAGATAAGAGTTGTTCTGCAGCCAGCGACGGGATGCTGAGAAAGTACTGTGGTAAGACTGAAACAGTTCTGTCCAGATCTTCAGAATTAAGAAGAACCAGAAAATCCAACACAACAGTTCAAGGGTGTGGCAGCCTGGTGGGGGCTGGTGAGTACTTACTCAGGGCCAGGCCCCTTTTGTTTCCCTTCCAGTTTAACATTTTTATTTATTTTGCAGCACTGGAGATTTGAATCCAGGGTTTTATGCACATTAGGCAAGCACTTCACCCTGAGTTATATGCTAGCTCATTTCAAGAATAGAGTGTGATCGTCAATTAACTGGACAGCAAAAAGTATCCATGTTGTTTTGGAAAGAATACCAGAACTGGATTCCAAGGATCTGGGTTCAAATCCCATTTCTACCATTTCACTAAGGTCCTTCTGACAGCATAAAAAGGTCTTCAAGTCATAATTGCTCTGATCTTTGAAATGGAGGGATTAATATACTCGCCTCAGCTGCTGTAGAGAGAGACATGTAAGCCTGTTTCCCCCAAAGCATCTAGCATTGGGTGTGATGCTGCTACGTGTTCAGTTAAAGCTGGCTGGGCTGTGTCTGAGCCTGAGTCACAGTATTGAAATGCTGCCAATTCTTTCACTGTTCTAATCAAATAATCACCTCTAGAGCTGTCTGAGACTTCAGGAGACAAGAATTTATCAGGATGGATGCATCAAGCCCTCTATTTTATTTTAAAAGGTTCACATTAATAAAGGAAGAGACTATTTTTTTCCTGTTGTTTTTTGAGACAAAGTTTTTCTGTGTAGCCCTGGATGTCCTGGAACTTGCTCTGTAGACCAGGCTAGTCTTGAACTCAGAAATCTGTCTGCCTCTGCCTCTGCCTCTGCCTCCTTAATGCTGGGATTAAAAGCATGTGCTTCTGCTACCTGTCGAGACAGACTTCTATCAATGTGTCTATTTTTCTGTGTCTATCATTATATATCTATCATCCATCATTCCTCTACCTACAAAGCCATTATTAAAATGCTAATGTTTGCGGGAATCTTAGTGAACTTCTCTTTATTTGTGCTTTTAGCTTCTATTACATCTGAAGTTACGTCAAACCAAAGAGAAACCAAATCTCTGCCACACACCAACCACTGAACTAGGAACTTCACATGTTTAATCTCATCACTTAACCTCACAGTATTAGAGAAAAACCCTATGCCTGTGCTAAGGGGAGAATGCTCTAGAAATAATGCAATGGTGGATCCTACTTGTCCCCCTCCTCCTGTCCCCATGACTGTTCCAGGGGTGTTGAACCTGTCGATTCTGCACTATGGGGACAGGAGTAACTGACACAGCTCCTAGCACAGGCACATCCTTTCAATGGTCTCTTCCAGTAAACTGGTTGCTGGACAGATCAAACAATGATCAGACATAAAATATCAGAGATCACACATACTCAGCACACAGAGGGGAAACCGGTACCCTCCAATCAGGAGGTTGCATTGTGCCCTTAGAAGCTGTGCAACCTACAGTGAATGACCCCAGCTCACTAGCTATCTGCTCATATTTAAATGACACAACTGGAAAAACCATTACCCTGTTCTTTTCTCATCTCAACCATTCCAGTTATACACAATTGCTGGGTTGTTTTCAGTCTTCCAAATGGCAAGAACAAAATAATACATCCTAAAACTTCTTAACTGGCATTCTTCTGTGGTGCACAGGAGAACTCTGTATACATTTCTTTGTGGAAGAGTATGGTGTATGTGTTTGTGTGGAGGTCAGAAATCAGCATTAGGTGCCTCTATTACTCTCTAAATCATCAATGTCATCAATCATCTTCATCTTCATCATCATCATGTATTATTATTATTTGATAGATTCTCTTACTGAGCCTTGAGCTGCCAATTTGGCTAGATTGACTAGCCACGGTGGTTGGGATCCTTCTGTCTGTCCCTCAGCACTGGGGTTGGGTTAGGGACATGTACCAATGCCCAGTTTACATGATCTAAATTCAGGTTCTCACGCTTTTGCACTAGGTACTTCTCCAGCTGAAGCATCTCCCGCCCCCCTAAGTAAACTTTTTAAAAAGATATATTCCTAAGTGTCTTTCCAGAAGCTGTCAGAGAAAGGAGAGTGGCTTCCTCTCAAAATCAAGAGGCTAGTTTCTTTTAGAAGTCTCTAGCTCTCTCAGAGTTTCCTGGTAGCATGCTAGCACCCAGGGCAAGGAGCTGGAGAGGCCCCTTTGCTTTAATATGCCTCTCAGCTCAAGGCAGACATGCCAACTCAAATCCTGGTGCACTCACTGCTCGGCAATTATTACTTAGCAAACATTTCTTTTGGCACTTGCTGCCCTAAGCCCTCAGGACAGAGCCATGCCAGCGCCAGTTACACCTGGACCTCCCAACAGAAATGGCAACAGTGGACTAGCTCACAGATCTCTTCCTGGGTTTGGGGATCCTGCCCAACAGGATGTAGGGGTGACTGCTCAGCTTAATTATTCTGAGGACAGGAAGGACCCCTCATGGCAACTCTGTTCTTTTGCCAATCTCTAGTAAGTACCTCCTAGCTTTTCTGTTCTTGGCTAACACACACACACACACACACACACACACACACACACACCAGACTTCTCCTGCCAAACTGCAGGTGGACACACTTAGGGTAGCAAAGAGATTCAGGTGTTACCATTTCCATGGCAGGGGGAGAAGAGCAAGGCTAAGACTTCTCAATAGAGAGATGAAAGGAGCTGAGCACAATGGTACATTACTGGATGTTAGCACCCTGGAGGCTGAAGATGGATTTTGAGTTCAAGGCCAGCCTAGGCTACATGGTAAGGCCATGTTTCAAAAAGACGAGGAGGGAATAATAGTTTAGCCAAGCCTGGTACTCAATACCATATGCCAATACACATATAACCTCCAGGGAATTTGATGAAGAAACTCTTAAGCTAGGAGCAGTTGTGCAGTGGTCGGCAGCACATACTAAGGAGACTAGCAACTGCCTTGGGAGATGGTAGGATGGGGCTGAGATGCAGACAGGACAATCCCCTCTCCTCCCTCAATGAAGCAGAGGCAGACCAAGGCCTGGCGATGGAAGCTCTTCACTGGACACTCTTGCACACACCAGCAAGTCTGGCATACCACAAAGTCTCCATCTACTCACGTGGTTCCTCTCTCCCAGCATCCCCACACCTAACCTTCCTCCACTCACACGTTTTGCATCAAAGGAAAACAGGCTGGATAGGCAGGTGTACTCCTAATCCAGCCTTCCTACAGGTGAACTCTGTGATCTTGAGCAGGTCCCATGGCCTCTCAAGGTCTCAGCTGCCTGACCTGTAACATGGGGACAATGACACAATCACAAAAAACAAAGGCACATGGGAAAAATGCCTGCCACATTGATAGCACTGTAGACAAACAGAAGCAGAATAGCCTTCTACTAACCCTCTGTCCAAAGGAAGTGGCCACCTGTAACACAGTGTGGGCTGACAAAGACAAGATATGCATCTGTGTGGTTTTTTATGATTGTTATATACTCTTTTGCAGTGCTAGGGGTCCATACCCAGGACCTCATAGATGCTAGGAAAGACACTCTATCCTGAAGCTGTGTGCCCAGCACAGCAACCACAAAGTATCATTAACATTCTCATGTTGCTGGTGATGCCACTGAGACTAACAAACTGTGACGGTTGTTTTAAGCACTTTACTCTCTTGAAATCATTTTTATTTTGAAGTGATTATATATCCAGTTGCAAAAATAATAGAAGTCCCCTCCCAGTGATATTCACCCATCTTTCAGTTACACAGCTCAGAAATGGAGCTGGACCCTCTAGGCTGAATCAGGGACTAGCTGGAGCCACGGAAGGATTGCATTGGGATAAAGAGATAATGGAGCAGTGCTCTGGGGAGACTGTGCTAATCTGACTGGAGATTTATGAGACAGACAATTGAGATTTGCTGACATGCTCAGGAAAGCAACGCCCCACCCAGCTTTCACAGACACTTCCAATAGAGCTGGCCAAGTCCTTCATAGCCCAACAATCTGTTAACTAGGCTCTAGACACCATTGAGCTTCCAGTTGCCAGCTGGGTACTTGGTGATGAAAGGCTTTCTGGTCTGATAGGCCCTCAGGTTCCTCAGCCCTTCAATACAGTCTTCATTCCAAGCCACCATCTCTGCGGCCAAGTCTTCCTGTCCCTTCTCTACTCCACCTTGGGAACTTGGAAGAGAAAAGCGCTCCCACATTTTTTTTTCACTGTGCTCTTTACTGGATGAGAGTTATTTTGTCATTCACTGACATCACTCTCTGAGATCCAGTTCCCAAGAATGAACAAACTCAATCCTCTTCCTCAATCATAGAGACTGCCTGCAAGTCACACTTGTCACCAAGGCCATGGGACTCAATACCTTCAGATGCCTGCGGGTGTTCATTCTTTCCTGTTCCCCAAGAGGAAAATGAAATATATCAAGCACCCATCTCTACCTTTGTGGTTCCCTTTGTTCCTTCTTTAGGGAGCACTGGGAGACCAAGTTTATACATGGGAAGGACTTCTGAGTAGATGCTGCAGGCTCACCTGTCCTAGGGTCTGCTGATATTCTCTGGCATCTGAGCAAGAGTAACAGCAACTACAGAAAATACTTGTATTCTTTAAAAAGGGGGAAAAAAACCAACCTTTACCCACTCAAACAAAGCCCTTTACAGAGGCTGGGGAGGGGATGCGGGAGTGCCCTGCTCAGCCGCATGAAGGGAAAAGGTTAAATGGACAGCATAGTAATATAGAAGGAGTTTCTTAGCTTTCTCATGGGAATAGTTAACCACCTCAGAATGTTTCCCCAAGAGGTAATCTATTATATTTTGTCCAATTTCTTCCTCCAAGAACTGAATCAATTCATGATGTAATGCCCAGGGGAGAACAATCTTTTGGAAACAGAGTATCTTTCTGGGGACAAGGTTGAGGAAAACATCTTAATATTGTTACAGCTTTTGGCCCTGGGGCCCCAGTTCCTCGCTGGTGGAGAGCAGAGTAGGAAAGGGTCAGGCAGGGGCATGTGACAGGGACAACACCTCCTGACCAAGTGCCTGTAGATGCCTAGGATAGTTTGCTTTTCTTGGAGGAATATGGGAGATAAATCCACTAGGACATTTACTGCACGGCTGCTGCCCTGGGGCCACACGTGAGCTTGAAAGGCTGAGATGGCTACTCACTCCAACTTGGCCCTGACGTAAACAGGGCTCCTTCTGGACCCTTTTCTGAGCCCCCCCACCCCGCACCCCCTCCCCCCCCAAAAATTCCATTAAGGAGTGTCAAATCATTCACCATCTGATCTGGTTAAGGACAACAGATATGCTTTTGGATCGTTTTTGAGAGATTCAGTGCACTCGGCTGTAGCTGTAGACTCAAAGGTCCAACAACTAAACTTCCACAGAGCAGTCTTCTAGGATGCCGACTTCTTTATGCTCCTACATGCTAAGGGCAGGTAGTAGCTGAAGGTAGTGAAACCAGCCAGCTCCAATGGTTCCCAAACTTTCTGGCCTGTTACTGCCTCAGTTGTCCCGTCTCACTGTGTACTTTGGACAACACAGGACAGTTTCTTAGAAGATGTCCTGTATGTTTTAGTATACTGTAGGCTGCAAAACAAGAAAAGATTTTAAAGGGCAGGACAAAACCCCAGATAAGGTCACGAGTTTGTTTATTAAAGGGAAGATGGGTCATTTCTGAGGGGAAAGATGACAGTGGGATTGGTTTAAATGACTCTAATTTGACTAGAGGTCAATTGTGCTTAAATCTCCAAATAGTTTACTTAGATTAAAAAGGAACCCTACAGCTCTCAGAAGGTTAAGTAACAAGTAAGAGTTTGGATAAACAAACCAATTAGTTCCATGTCACTCACTCAAGGATACTAAAGGGACATTTTAAAATTGGAATATAAACGTTTTACTCCGGGCATTTTGGGGGTTCTTTCACCGACCTTTTGATTCTTGCAATCACATTTGTCTGACAGCTAAACCACAGAAAACCTAAACAAGAAAGTTACAGAATTTGTCTCTCTGAAAGATACCAGTTGGGCTCCTCTGCAGGACTGCAGCTGGACTGGCAGTTCTCAGGTAGCTGCTGCTTTGCGTGGAAGGGCACTGTTAGGTTGCAAGATGCAGGCAGAGTTTCATCTGTAATTAGAGGCTGATGATCGGAGGTTGCCTTCTTCCCCATTCACACAAATGTTGGTGGTACTATGCAAAATACTTGGTGAAAGATTTCTCAGTTGCAAGGGAACATCTGAAAGGTGAGTTGAAGTCTTTCTTGCCTGACAGACTGCCTGGCTTACAAATTTGTTTTCCACTATATCTTGGTTAAGACACAAACTGAGAACCTGTGGATGCTAAGTAACCATAAATCCCAAGTTATTACTGTGATTAATAATAAACGTACTTTGTCAGGGTCATGAAGCACAATGGCATATTACAAAATGAATTATCGACTATGTACAATACCTTTTCCCTGTGGAGGTAAAGGGGTACTTAACGGCAAGTGGGGATGACTGGAGTCAGTACACAGTGCTGGAGGTCGCCTCATAAAGGAACCATTGATGCTTCTTAGAGGGGATTCTTTAGTGGGGGGCTGGGACAGGCATAGAAAGCTACTATCAAGGGACCTCTAGTGCATATTTGCTGGGTTTGATGGCCTTAGAATTCTCAGATTCTTAGTGGTCTCTAAATGTTTAAATACTTAAATTCAAGCATTTATCACTCTTTAGGGACCTCTCTGGAATTATTTACATTGGGAGTTAGTATTATCAGACAGTTCATTCTTAAAATATTAGCAAAAGTTGTCTAGTTAAAAGTATCACCACAAATGCAATTCTTTAAAAAAAAAAAAAGTTACCTGTAAGCTGTAAATATGTGCATTTTCCTCCATAGTATTTGCTTTGGCTGTGACCTCTCCTAATATTTAGTTGATCAAGGGCTAAAAATTGTCAAACCAAATTCTTGTCCTGGGAGTTGAACTCTGTTGCCAGTTTGAGAGAAACACACATCCAGGTTTAGGGAATCTGTTGTGTTTGTTTTGGCTATGACACAGGGCAGAACGGTTTCCATCCCATTCGAATGCATTCAAGAGAGTTTGAAATATTGCACAATAAAAGCCATTCATTATATCTGTCTCCTTTCCCTTCCAAAAACAAAAATGGCTGCCCAGTTCCAAATCGACACAGGGGGCAGGAAGAAGGAGGCAGAGGGTCACTGGAAACCACCCAAGACTAACACCAGGTTTTTCAGGTTTGAGTTGGGGAATATTCTTAAAATCTTCATTCTCAGTTTTTAACTTTAAAACAACGACAACAAAAAAGACAATACTGGCATGAACAACGGAAAACAGTCATGCTATATCTATCTGTTCAAATGTCAGGTAGAAAAATCAACAACTTACCTTTTGAAAAAAAAAATTCATCCCCTCAGTTTCTCCTAGGAAATTTCAACTGCCTGATGTCAATTTCATATTGAAAAAAATTATTCCACTACTTGAAGCAGACATTTAGAAGAACAGTTTTGTAAATACCCAAGGCGCCTTCAGTGAAGGAAATGACGTTTAGTTCTGTTTACCACCAGACACTCAGGATATCAGAAAACTGGAGATGAAGTGTGGTTTTAGATGATAGTGCTTCTCTCAAAGCAGAAATATCATTAGAGCATATTTAAGTTAAGTGACTAAGGCCAAAAGAATTAGAAATTAACAAACAAGTTTAAGAGCTTTCTCAAGATCCCAGAGAGCAAACCCTCAGGTTTTGGAAATCTGAATTTTCCTTTATCTAAACCTAAAATACCAGCCGCCTGTGGCTCTGCAGAGCATTCTTTCCTCCTAATGCAAACAACTCACTCAATTTAAACATTCTGGACAAATGAGAAAGCAAAGAGACTTTCAACTGGAAAGGAAGGTACCTTCAACTGGGCATTGGGAATCTTAATGACAAAGTTCCAGTCAGCCCTTAGACAACACAAACTATTTTACCTTAGGACTCTTATGTTCATTTTTTTTTCTTTTCATATATAGCATAATGCTTAAACATACTAAAATGTAGACCTTTCAGAAAAAAACTAAATCCCAATCTCTTACTTCTGTAATAAATTTTTAGGGTGATACTCTTTAGGGTCTGACCTCAGTTGAAGACATAAGAAAAAAATGTACTGATGACAGTAATTACTCATCTCCTCGCCTGAACAATTAGGTTATTGCTGAATCACTAAAAAAGAAAAGGATTAAAGAATGCCCAAAAGTGACATACTGGACATATTTGAAATTATTAAGTCACGGCACACTATGCTCAGTTTATATAAAACTGCAATTTTCCAGTGAATTCAAGCGAAAATTCTGCCGTGTGTGTGCACAATTGTTTGAGTTTAATAACAACTTCACTTGATCCAAGACTTGAAACCCAGAGTAAGATTTGCTGGAACCAAGATGTGGCAGCAGGAGACTTTAAAAAGTGTAAGAAGATAAGATGAGTCTTTATATTTTTATTATGTTTCATTCTGTACTAGTCTTTCAAATTTATGCTGTACTAAGATGTATTCACTGGTTAAACCATAACAGAGGGGAAAAAAATACACAACAAAAGCCTACAGGAGACGAGGCCAGCCTACACTCTAAGAAATGAAGGGTGTTTGTAAAGCGCGTGCCTTTTGGACTTCCTGGGAAGCACAGCATTCTGCCCTGCAGAAGCTGGTCCCACCTGGGGGCTGAAGGGGGCTGGGGACGCCTTTGTAAGCCTGCCCTACACTACTGCCGTGTCTCTTGGAGAAAACAGAGCATCCGAAGTCTTCCAAACAAAGCCTGCACACAGTATATGCTGAATAAATGCTGGAATGCCACGGTGCAGGGAAATTGGCCGATTTAGTAAGAAACAGTTCTCAAATCTTAAGGTTACTTTTTGAGCATGGAATGACAGCTTTCATACTAAATCAAACTATAATACTTTATGAAAATAGATGATATAAATTTACCTTTTTTTTTTTTAAAAAGGCAAACCCATTTTTGAACTTTAACGTAGAAGACAATGTCTAAATAAAGCTAATTACTTTTAAACAACGGGTCAGGGACCTAAGGTCATGATGCAAATGAACAACAATAAATTTTCACTGGGCTTAAGAACAGGTTTCCAGGGAAGCGGGCCTCCCACCCTTTCTCTGATGCATGTACTCCTGACTCATGGTCTCCAAAAGGGAGTGTACTCTGGGTATGATGAAGGGCCCAGAGAGATTTGGTTAACCCTCTGCTTCAGCTGGTTTCTAGTCCATCCCCATCCCCATAAGTAAACAGTGATAAATTCACAGCCAAAAGAGAAGAACCTTCAAGATGTTGGGACACTGGAAAACAGACAGACCAACAGAATAAGGCCCAGACACAAACTCATGATTTCACAAAGGTATCAACACATTTCAATGAATAGCAGATGAGCTTTCCAATAAATGGTGCTTGCTGATTTCCACTTAAACAAAAGGCCACCCCAGCATCTATGGCACACAGAAATGAACTCCAAGTAGATAGAAAACTGAATCAAGAAATATAACCATGACACTTCTAGAAAATCTTTGTGCCCTTGAGCTGGGGAAATGTATTTTTTTTTCTTTTGACCTTTTGAGACATTTAGGAAAAAGTTGGAACTCACTAAATATCCTAGGCTACCTTTGAACTCACAATAATTCTCCTGCCTCAGTCTCTCCAGTGCTGAGATTACTGACATGAAACACCATGCCTGGCTATCCTTAGGACACAAAACACATGAATCATGAAAGAAAAGAAGAAAGAAAAATAAATAAATTCAAACTTCAACAAAAATGAAAACCTTTTCTCCAAATGATAATACCAAGAAAACAAACAAAAAATAAGCCATGGAATGGGGAAAATATTTATAAGAAAAAACTTAAAGAAGTTGTACCAGAATATGCAAACAAACTTTCAATTCAGTACTAATAACAAAGGTCCTGGGTAAGATACTCCAGCAGACAAGGATACATACAAGGACAGCAAACAGAGAAAACGCTCATCATTCCCAGCCACTGGGAAATACAAATCAAGATCCTATCTCTAAGCAAGTATCCAAGATGAACGGAAGTCTGCATTTGTAAAAAGAACCATCGGAACAGTATATAACTTTATCCACAACAAAGCCCCAAGTCTTATAACCTAAATATGCATAGTGAGGTAATATCCAGCAATAAGCAGTAACCATTTACAACATGCAGCACAGATAACCACAGAAGCATTACGCTGTTTAAAAAATAGGCACAAAAGATCGATCGATCGATCTATCTATCTATCTATCTATCTATCTATCTATCTATCTATCTATCTATCTCTCTATCTTCTGAGATTGCATTTTTGTGACATTCTAAAAAACACAAAAAGTACAACTGAATTCAAATCATTAGCTGTAAGAGCCAGGGATGAGGGTTGGTTTGTTAGACATGCTATTACTCTGCCATCAAAGTGGTATGTAACCACAGACATTTTCCAAAGTTCAAACAGTATGTTCTTTTCAAAGTCAGTGCTTGCAAGCTGTTTTACTTCAATAAACGTTTAAAGAAGGCTGAGATACTAGCTGTATGTCAGAATTGACAGAAGGGAACCTAGCTAGCTACCACTGTAGTCATCTCATGGAGCCTGTGGCAAAAGCAGGAAACAACTGACATCCACATTACAGATGTCCAAATACGTTAATTCCACACAAGGCTGAAAGGCTGAGGGGCATCAGGGCTGTCCACAGTAAGACTGACAGCCATGGTACTCTTTGGAGGCTGCAAAATAACACACACACACATAGTGTGCATGCATGTATAGACAACACTGGCAAACCACACTTGATGGGCACAAGATGTCTGGAAGAGGTATGACAGCTGAGTTTCTGTATACAGAAAGTTGTTCATACTTCATTTAAATTATGTGTCCTCTGATTTCTCCACAAATGCTCATCAATTCCTGATAAAAGCTGAGTAAAAATATAAGGGAAGTTCAAGCCACAGTAGATACAAGCAGCCCTGGCCTTCATGTTTGCACAGGGAAGAAAAATTGCAGGAACCACATTGCCATCTTCTGGAAGAAATGAGAATATCTGCAAGGACAGAATCAAGGAAGACCAGAGACAACCAGGGTTAGCTACTTCTAGAAAAAAAGATTTAAGGCAAAGAAATAGCATTTTCAGTTTACCATTAATGAGAAGACACGGGGGAGGGGACGGATGCAGCAACTGTGACCAGACACAGAAGTTAACTTTACACTAAGCATCTGATACAGGCGATGCATGGTAGATTATGCCCTTTAATAGTCTTTAAGAAACTAAGGCAGTGGTTCTCAGCCTGTGGGTCATAACCCCTCTGGGGGTGAACAACCGTTTCACAGGGTTCACCTAAGACCATTGGAAAACACAATTTATGATTCACAACAGTAGCAAAATTAGCTATGAAGCAACAAGACATTAATAATCTTATGGTGGGGAGGGTCATCACAACGTGTGGAACTGAATTAAAGGGTTGCAGCATTAGGAAGGTTGAGAACCACTGGGCTAAAGGATGTCTATAAATATCAACCAAGTCATTCATTTATAATGAAATATTTTAGAATGAACATAATTTGTAGAGTGGATTTACAGTTTTAATGTAGGTACTGGAAAATGAGACTGAGTTTACATTAGACAGTTGAATCACAATCAGCCAGAACTTTCTGAGAATTTAGTTTGTAAACCGTTGCCCATCAGATGCAGTTGAGTTAACATGGCCATCACACAGAAAAGGAAGCAAATAGCAATCATTAGCTTTTGAGCTTCATTCCAAACAAGGGCAAAATACTAAAATTGTTCTTAAAACCCAAGACCTTTTAAACATGTTTCTAAGTTTGTGTTTGGGACTCCCCACGCCTTTTAAAAATCACTCAACCTAAAAAGTTTTCAAACAAGTTAATTCTTTATCTTTTTGGTGTGTTTCGTGGTACTGACTTAGTGACTACATACACAGGAGAGAAAAGCCCATAAATGATTTACATGTAGAGATAAAAGAAAGTTTTGGACAAGTCACCCTTGAGCAGAAGAAATTGGGGATCACTTTGCCTGCTAATGTAAAATACATCAGTCCTTCTCAGCAGGGACTCCAGACCTGGCGGTGCCAAGGCGGTAACAAATAGCTCCACCTCTGAGGGGGAAATGGTCGGCCCAGCAGGGGCTTTCTTCCCTGGTGTGTTATTTATAGGGAGCTCTATTTGTTAACATGTTTCTGCTATCAGGCTGAAGGACAGCTAATGATTTAAAGGATTTCTGGGACCATTGTTTAATGATAAGATGATTTATGTACATTTGCAGAACCTACGTATACTGGGGGCTTAGACATTTAAATTGCTGCCACCAAGACTAGGAGGTTGTGGAATGCTTAGCGCTGAGGGAACAGGCAAGCAACAGTATAGATATTAGGAAACCAAGTCTTAGAAGAAATTGACACACCATGCTTCATATTGCTTCATATTGGTAAACACATTTTCTAGACCACTTTTAAGTTTTTACTTCTCAAATATAAGTTTAATACGAAAGAATGAATTAAACTCAGAATTACCTGTGACTGATTTGAACAATCTGGAAAGAAAGACTGCACAGTTATTTTTAATTACATATTCATTTACAATCCAGTCAATGAATTAGAATTTCAATACAAAGTCTCATTTTCACTTAATTAGCAAAGGAAAACTCTGATTTGAGACAATGAAGTCATCAAAGCTGGTCAATTTAACCCAAAGAAAAGAATAAGTCATTCTAAAGGATGTTTTCCAGAACAGTGTAAGCCTTTTGTGGTAAATGTGTACTTAAAAGGAATAAAACTGCAGAAACACATTGTTGGATCTAGAAACAAATGCTTTAACAAAATAAAGGCAAAACAAAAAGACAAACAAATATATTTAGAGGGAGAAGATAAGACATTCACTTATTTCTACTTAAAGTCATCATAACTCAATGATTTTTATTAGAAACGTGCAATGCACTGAGATTTGAACAGGGTTGAAGAGGCAGACAGGAAGCTGGGTCCTCCTCCTCAAGAGCCAATACCAGGTGGAATTGGCTGCTCCTGCCTTTGTTCTCCTGGGCCCAGCCCCCTCAGGGCAGCTGTGCGTTTTCTTCCTTCTTGAGAAAGGGATTTCTCTTGAAGTGTGGTGGCTGAGTGGGACTGTTAGCGTCTGTGAGGGTAGAGCCGCCAAAGCTTTCCCTCCTCTTCCTAGGTAGCTTAGAAGGACCAGTGCCCTGGCTCTCGATGCCTGAGAGAGTTGGTAGGGTCCCTGGGTTTGGTCCCGAGGATACAGTCTCTTCTTTGGAGGATGTGCTTTCAAATCCCCTGCTGCCTAAGGTACCAATTGTCATTCTCCTTTTGGGTTTCCCAAAAGTGGGAGGACTTGGAGACAGCCACACAAGGCCTGTGTTTTCCAAGCTTCCCTGGAGCCTCGTGCTGCGCCTCACTTTGGTTTTACCGCTTGCTCTCTGAAAGCTCTGCTCTAGAGTGTTAGACAGCTCTTCAATCAGCTGGCAATTTTCTAAAGTAATTTCTACAGAGTTTTTCCCACTGCAGGAAGACTTGGGCTTCCCATTTTGTTCCAAGTATGAGCTCTGATCCTCACAACATATAGTGTATCTTCTCCATTTCCTCTCTCTCCCACGGGCAGTGCTGCCCTTGTCTGCACATTTCCTTTCTGCATTCTCACTGTGGCTTGTGGGTTCTTTTATTTTTTCAATGAGGACATCTTCTGAACAGTTAGGTTCTCTTTCTGAGTGGGTTGAGAAAGGGCTGCCCTGCAGAGTTCCCTGTGGAGCTAGGCATTCACTATCTTTCTCACACTTTATACTCACATCCTCTGACACCGTAAGGATCTTACAAGGATTTTCCAAATTTTGACCAGCCTTGAAAAAGTCCTGGCTCTGAGGGCTGCCCAGAGGCGTTGGATTATTGGACACGATGTGACCTTGGGTCACAGAAGCACAAGGCACAAGACTGCTTTCACTCTTGGTTCCGATTTCTGGCTCCTTTGCACTTTGACACTTACTCTCCGCTCTGGTGTTCCCTTTGCTGCCTGTGTCTCTGGTACTGGCATTTGGCCCTCCCTTGGAAGCAGCAGTGAGAGGCAACAAGTAGCAACACATGTCAGAGACAGGAGACTGATCACAAGCTGGATCCAGCTCAGGCGGATTTTCCTTCTGGGGCAAGCATCTCTTCCTTTTCGTGGGAATTTCAAAAGAGTTCATTTCTTCCGGCTCACCACGTATGTTGAAATCATCTATGGACATATAAACACACTTAGATTCAAATAAAAAAGGAACAGTGCAATGCCTGTTAAATAAGCAGTGTTTCACGTCCATAAATGCGCTCTCTATAGCACCGTCGTTTTCAGCTTTCAGAACGTACACAACCTACACTGATCACACGGCTCCTGTTCTCATCTGTCATTCTTTGTCCCTTTTACTGCACTGTTCTTGTTCTCATCTGTCACTTTGTCCTTCTTACTGCCCCAGCCCATAGGTTAAGAAAACAAGTGTTCAATGCATGAATTAATAAAGCACACAACTTCAGACTATGAAAATGAGGCTGCTGTCTTAAGCAGTTTCCTTTTCTCTAATGTGCTTCCCAGAGCACGAGGTCCAATAGTGTGAGACGTTTTCCTAGTTACCTGAAAATGGATATCACAACTTTCCAATTCTTCTATGAATGTCTTCTTGAAATAAGGTGATAAAAATCAGACTTCTTGGATACTTAAAGACATAGCAGCTGAACTGTACAGTGGCCATGTCTTCCAATGATTCCCATATAATTGTAGACAGAGGCATGGCCACAATCTCAAAGTCCAGCCTTTGTCCCTCCTTTCTGACTAAATAAACTTTGTTCTCTGGGTAAGAACGTCACATGTAGCTTTGTGTATGTTCTTCATAGGTGAGAAAACCACTAGTAAGGTTTGAGATTAACAAGGACCCTGCTCTACAGCAGTGGTTCTCAGCCTTCCTAATGCTGCAACGCTTTAATGCAGTTCCTCATGGTGTGGTGACCCCCAACCATAGAATTATTTTTGTTGCTACTTCTTAACTGAAATGTGCTACTGTTACAAATCGTAATGTAAACATCTGTGTTTCCTGATGGTCTTAGGTGACCCCTGTGAAAGGGTCATTCGACTCCCAAGAGGGCTGCAATTCACAGGTTAGGAACCATTGATCTAGAGGAACTCAGTTCCTATGACTTGAAATCAATGCTATTAGATTCTATTTCTACTATCCAAGATAATGTTTTAGCTCATCATTCAAGTGAATATAAAAAGTGTTTTAAATGAAATCAAACGTGAAAGGTACATATAAAAAATAACTAAGCCTAAAATTAAAAAAAAATCAGTTTTAATATGAAAACACATTCATGATTAGAGCAGGTAAAATAGATGTAGAGTCAGATTCATACAGGTCATGGTTTACAATCAATATAGTAGCTAGGTTTTTATAACCTTAAAATTGGTACACACACACACACACACACACACACACACACACAGAGTTATATATATTCTAGCATACTAGGACAAAAGGTGTTGGGGAGAGAAAGTTATAGAAAGAGATGGAAAATTTTGGAAATGCTTCAAACCTTCTTTTCAGGTGACAAAGGTAATTATAGATTAAAAACATGATTGAAGTATTTTCGGGTGATGAAGGCAGTAACATTTTAATATATAAACAGAATCAAGGCCAGATTAAACAGGTAGAAATGGCCAACATCCTATTCTAAGGCAATCCACATGAGGGCAGGAAGAAACAAAAACGAGTTTGAGATGAGTTATTCTGAGTAGCTGTTAAACTCTCCTTTGTACTCAAGTTGAGACACCTGTGGAAGCCAGAGTCTATAGTGACATACATACCATTCTTCTTGAATTCTTTAAGTAGGCAAAAATCTTGTGACATTAGACAAAGGTAGCTAGTTGAAATGGCTGCATACAAAATCACCATGCTAAATGGAGGTACTTTTTTTAAAACAACAGTTTGAGCAAGAAAACTCAGTTTAAAACTCAGACATTCTAGGGGCTGGAGAGATGGCTCAGTGGTTAAGAACGTCTGTTACTCCTCCACGATGATGGTTTGGTTCCCAGCACCCCATGGCAGCTAAAACTATCTGTAACTCTAGTTCTTGCCCACTTTCTGTGATACCACAACCAAAACATAATTCATCATAACAAAATGCTTTAAGAAGCAAAATGTAGATGAACAGAAATAATCTCTCCCAAAATTACATGCAAATGTTGGGTCTGGATTCTCTGATAAAAGTGAGACTTTCATCAGATTCTGAAAGAGTCTAAACCCCTCACAGGTTCCACACTTCAACTGTCTTTACTGGTAACAAATTCAGTCTTGTTTATAAAAGTGAATGGGAAAGGGAAGAAACAAAGAGCACGAGGAAACAGACAGGACGGGAGAGACAACATGCTGGAGGCCAGAGAGCAGCACCTGAGCGCGTCCTCTGCGTGCAGTCAGCCAGAGGTGTCACTTCAGAAACTTCAGGCAGCTCCAGAATAGGGCTCAGGAGTGGCTTCTTGGACACGATGTCTCTCTGTCCATATAAGCATTTCTCAACACCTTTTTTCCCCTTTCTTTTCTTTTTTCTGTAACTTTTTAAAACCTGAAAAGATATGTATTAAGACATTGTAACTTGAGAATAATGTAGCACCATGACTTTTATGGCCCTTTTATGTCTAAGATAGCTCTATCATTTTATACAATTAACTTTTTACAAGTTTGTGAGCTTTTTTTTTTAAAACAGAAAATCTTAAAATCAGTCATTCCATTTAAAAAATTAAGCTCAAATGGCAGAAAGGTAGCTTACATAAAGTCAGATAATCTAGGCATCCTAAGTCAATAATGTACAGACTTTGTCTACTTCTACTAGACATTTGCCAAAGTAAAATGGCAGATTAGATGCTCTACAGTTGGATAGAGCTAATTGATGAGATTATTTATAACCAGGTATGATAATCTAAGATTAATCTAGCATATAGGGTCTGAAGAAATGGCTCAGTAGTTAAAGAACCTTGGCTGCTCTTCTCAAATACCTCAGTTCAATTCCTAGCCCCCAACATGGTGTCTCACAACTGTTTGTAACTCCAGTCCCAGAGTGTCCAATGGCACCAGGCACATATGTAGTCATATACACAGGCAAACAATTATATGGACATAAAAATGAAAAGATTAGTCAAGTATGAATTATCTACTGAAGTGCTATGGGAAGCTGCTTTCTGTTCATAAACCCTGTTGAAGAGAAAACAGGTGCTTAGATAATATTGAAAGGTAATATAAATCTGGATGAACTTATGAAAGTAATAAATGAATTAATCATGATTAAAATAATGAGATCATACAGGCTTAGGATATAGCTTAGTGGAAGAGCACTTGCATAGCTTGCAAAAGGATTTAGTAAAAGAGGGCAGGCTGCCACAAGAAGACAGCTGACTTATAAAAATGTGAATATCCACAAAATTTTTAAAAGTGTTTTAATAAATTATGGAATGCAGGATTATATTTAATTCTGAATACTATACCAGCACTGAGAAATAGTTTTGTTTAAAAATGTTCCATATGGGAAAAAACTTTAGGGAAATTAAAACATTTATACTGAAATGAAGCAAGACTTTTAATAACAAAAGAAATGAAAGATATTCTCAGACTTTCAACATAAAACATGTTTTGACAATGACTACTTCCAGAAAGTGAATCCATCTAAACATTTATGGAGGTAAAGTCAATGAGAACTAAAAGTAAATAGGATGTGGTACTTAAGGACTCCTGGTTTAAGAGTAGTCAACACAGTCAAGTCTCCAGGCACACAGGCAGGAGAGCATCCCAGTGACAGGCTTTCAAGACAAAATGCACAGAAAGCACAATGTTCCATTCTAATTTGAGGCATGTGGTCTGGCGGCACAGTAAAAGGAACAGTATTTGCAGGTACTCAACACAGATCATAGGTGGAAGCTGGCACATAGAGCCCTGGCAATCATGCAGGAACAGCACCTAACACAGCCCTCGTGTAATGCAGTGAAGCTAGTAAACTCAGTGTCTCTTGCATTCTGAAGCAGGCAAACACACCTGTGAGCTTATCCTGAAGAAACTGCACACAAGATTTTAGAGAAACTAATGGTGTAAAGGGAACGGATGAGATCCAAGAAAACAGAAATGGCACAGAACTGTGTGTTCCTTGAGGTATCTATAGATAACTTGTAGAAGCAAAACCAAACACAATATTACATGCCAAAATAATTCTAGAATGCTACAAGATGAATGTTGCCCTTGGCGATATGAAATGTATATTGAATGTGATTTTGTGAGACGTTCTCAGCATAAATAATCTCTATGCACATAAGGAAAGTGCTGGGTTAAATATTTTTCCATGAAACTTTCTTTTTTTATGGAACATCTGTTGACATTTCATGGACTAGATGAGGAAATGCTGGCTTGGACAGTGGCTGTAGAAGCCAAGAGAAAAAAAAAATATTTTAAGGTGGGGTCCACAGATGTGTTGCAGAAGAGAAACATTTGGCCTCTGGGTTCAAATTTTATCATTTAACTGCCAAGTAATGTCAACTGAATATCTTATTGTCCTCCTCTGCAGAATGGGAATCACAGTAGGGTCCCCTACCTAAGACTACAGTTATGTTACAAGATAGTACGCATAAAACCTGTACAAGCTCAAGTCAGCAAAATTCCCAGCATGAAGGAGGGGAAGTGGGCAAGTCTCACCCCTACCCAGAAAGGTTATCTGTAAATGATGGTAGGAGAGGAATAATCAGTTTTCTTCAAGGGGCAGTGGGTACATAAACCACATGGCAGGCCTCATGCTCTGAGGCAGACGGACAACAAATATCAGACTCCATGTTTTCTAGTGGCTTTTGGCTTTTCTTACCTTTTTTGTTTTTTTTTTTTTTTTGAGAGAAAAAAATTCTCAAAGGGGCTCAAATGTGAACTGCTTAGCACAGGGCTTGACCATACCTAAGCTAGGTGCTGGCTATTTTAAATCTTCCAAATTCCTCCCTGTTACCTTGAGAGGAAAAATACCTTAAGGAAAATTTAAATTGCTAAATAGAAGTATCTACAGTTTACAATGTTTTGATAACATATATTCTATGCAATGCTTCCATCAAGTTAATTTCTATGACCACATATTTTAAAAAACTAACGCCAAAGAGAATGAACTGTATTCAGTTTACCTAAAATCTGCTAAAATGTGAATATGCTGGCTGGTTTTATATCAATTGATCTATGTCAATATAGTTTTAAAGTCATTTGAGAGGAGGGAGATTCAGTGAAGAAAATGCCTCACTAAGAGGCAAGCCTTGAGGGCATTCTTAGTAATTGATTGCGAGGGCCAAACCCACTGCAAGATGCCCTTCTTGGGCTGGTGGCCCTGGTTCTCTAAGAAGGCATGCTGGGTAAGCCACATGGAGCATGGCTGTGAGCAGGAGTAGGCAGTGTCCTCCATGCCTCTGCATCAGCACCTACAGCCAGCTTCCTGCCTTACCTGAATCCCTGTCCTGACCTCTTTTGATGAACAGTGTGATATGGAAGTGTAAGCCAAATAAACCCTTTCCTCCCCAACTTGCCTTTAGGTCATAGTGTTAAATCACAACAACAGAAACCCTAACCAAGATATGTGAATAAAGACTAAAATTCTGTTTTAAAGTCATAAGCTAATATACCAGCAAAATAAAACAAGGTCTATTCTACCGTGCATCTAAGCACTGATCTTCCCATGAGATCTGATCGGCTGACTAAAAACTGGCCCCCAAACTGGGATTTACTTGAGTATAAAAACAAAATAAAACAAAACACAAAACCGCCTTCCTTATAGCACAGTAATTAAAGACATATGGAACCCTGGGAGAAGCCATGTGATCTGAAATGGTGAGGCTGGTTCAAGTCCTGGAGTAGAGGAAGACAATGGAAGAACTTGTCCCTATTTCTTTTCTCTTTCCTTCCAAATCAGGGATTTTTCACACAGGGCAGAAGGTAGAAGTAAATGCTTTTCACTTTTTTCCTGTCACATAATTTATTAAAAAAAAAGTTTTTAAAGTTATCAAAAAATATTCAGGGGAGGTGGCTGGAGAGATGGCTCAGTGATTAAAGGGCACAGGTTATTCTTCAGAAGACCCTGATGTCATTCCCAGCATTCACATGGCAGTTCACACCTTCCTGCAAGGGCAGATCCAGGGCATCATGCTCCTTCCTCTGATTTGAGGGCATCAGGCACACAGGTGGTACACATCCATAGATGAATGAACCCATTCATATTTGGAGAAACAAAAAAGGTTAGATGTGCTATCGTGTGCTTAGTCCCACCACAAAAAAAAAAAAAAAAACAAAAACAAAGGCTGAGGCAGGAGGACCACTGCTGCCCAAGAGTCCAAATGCTGGCCTAGGCAACACGATGAAATGTTATCTCAAAAGGAGACTGAAGATTCAGTGCAATCCTGGCACATGTACAGTCGATAAAGCTGTACATTAAAGAAAAGATTATAAAGCTCTGTTTCGATGCCAACATGGCTCCAACGTAATTGGGGCTGGCTTAGTTTCAGAGGTTTAGACCACTATGGTGGGAATCAGGACAGTGTGAGCCATGTGTTTTCGTTTTTAAGAGGTTCCATAGTCATGGTGTCTCTTCACAGCAATAGAAACCCCACCTAGGACAGTAGGGTAGCATTATTTTCATCATTCTAGATGCTTCAAGTTTAAGATAATGTGCTAGCTGGCCTATCCCAAGTCCCTGGTTTGCATGGCTTTCTACAGTGTCCACACATGGTCTCTCCATTGTGTACAAGTACCACTGGTGTTATATCTACATTTTTACTTCTCATAAGAAGAGTTAGATTTGATTAGAACCCTCCCCCAATGACCTCATTTTAGTTTAATCTCTATAAAGACCATTTTAAGTGGTACTTGAAAATGTGACTTAATGAGAGAGAAGCAGTAACTGTTTCTGATACAGAGTTTGTAACTTTTTTTTTTTGCTAAGTATGTAAGTGAGAATATTCTGGCATCATTCCATAGCAGCATATGGAAGTTTTCTTCACTATTTTTTACAGCTTTGTAATACTTTCTTTGTGGATAGTCTACTTTATCAAGCAAGTCTCATATCGGGTGACATTTGGTTTGTGCTTAAACTTCTGCCTTACAGAGATATGATAAATGACTTTGGACACATATCTTTTTGTATTGTTGTCAGAGGATCTTTGAGGCATTCCTAGAACCAGGAATGCTAAGTCAAAGGGCAATGAATATTTGATTCAGCTAGATCCTCCCAAATCCACCTCTGCCCAGATCTGTGCCACCCAGAGAAATTTGAGTGTACCTTTTGGTCCACTGCTATCAACTTCTAAATCTCTGCTAACTCCTGCCACAGGGGGACTTTCCATATTCTGATGATCAGATGGTTGCTGAAAGTGCAACTGAGCATCTCTGCACACCCAGAAAGCATTTTAATTTCTGAGAAATTTGATGCCTCTTGGATTGTCTCTTTATAAACAAAGATCACTCTCTTATCTGTGTGCTTTAGTTTCATACTGACATGTCTATGTCCTGCCTTTCTACTGTACCAGGAGTGGGGGTTTGAATGAGATCTTTTCTGTAAGTCTCAGCTATCTGAGTACTTGGTCTCCTGCTGGTAGTTGTTGGGGAAGATTAGGATGTTAGGCCTTACTGGAGGAACTATGTCATGGTGGGGTTTGAAGTTAAAAAACACACACCATTTGGACTTAGCTCTCTCTGCTTCCTGCTTACAGGTGGAGAGCTGTGAGCTCTTGGCCTCTGCTCTAATGGCCTGGCACCATGCCTCTACTCCACCATCTATCTTAAACTCTATCCCTATGGAACCTAGGACCAATTAAATGTTTTCATAAGTTACCCTGGTCATGATGTTTTATCATAGCAACCAAAAAGTTAACTAAGAGAACTGGCATTCTTAGGATCCTTTAGTTTAAAAAGCCCTCTCTTTAATTTTGAGAAATGTTGCATTTTTTATTTATTCTATTAAAATTTCCTCCTTCCTTTCTGAACTCTAGTGAAGTCCCTTGGATGGATTATCTACCTCTCCTATGATAAGCCTCTCTTGTACTCTACTTTTTGGAAGTTCCTTTATCTCCAGTCTGACTACTATTATATATTCATATGTGCAGATATATATGTTTATGTGGGGAAGGACTGTGGTGAAAACGGATTTGATTTTTCTTTACAAGCAAACAGTGAATTAATTAATATAATATTGAACAGCTCCAGATTGGCTTTTCTTCAACCAATGATGATGCATGCACAAGTAAACAAGCACAAAAGCATATTTTATTATTTCCCACAACCCACCACCTAGCACTGTACAAATACAAATGGCTAGGTCTTAACAACTACAAAGTCATTCTCTCTATTATATTTCTGCTGTTGCTCTTTTAAAGATCCATATCAGAGCACAGGTACCCATTAAACCATCTGAGATGGGTTTGAGATGTGAGCTTTTGTCATGTTGATGAGAGATAGCACCATGAACACCTGTATGAGAAGATGTCCCTGTGCTCAGCCCTGGTCTCAGGATTAATAAGGGAGAAGCCATAATCTCTCCTTAATGCCTCCCTTAGTGGATTATGTGCTGTTTTACTTCTGATCTGGCCTGTTACTTAAGATTATTTTTTATTGCTATTTTTAAAATTACCTATTTGCCGGTACTAGAATATCCCACAAATAAGGTTCAAATGTGAACACAATGAAAAGGGACCACAACCTGAGTGAGCAAAGGCAGCAAGCGGTCATAGTTACCCACTGTACGCAGGGCCTGTGGGGACGTTTGGAACTCTACAGGCACCATTGACTGAGAAAAGGTCAAGGATTCAAGGCCAACTTTTATCTTTAGGTCTGATACCTCCTGGACAGTTGCTTTCAATGGCTGCACATTTTATTCCACACAGCTTCCTTACTGGAACCCCAGCAAGACTTTTTGTGGACAATTAAGTTTACCAGTGTCTAGTTCTTCCTGCTGTCTGCTAATCCAGATGTAGAACTCTCAGCTCCTTCTCCAGCACCATGTCTGCCTGCATGCTGCCATGCTTCCTGTCATGATAATGCACTAAACCTCTGAAACTATAAGGCAGCTCTCCAGTAAATATTTTCTTTTATAAGGGTTGCCTTGATCAGGCATCTTTTCACAGCAACAGAACTAAGACACTGGCCTTCTTGACCATGAGGAAATAGTGTCTTTTCTGGTATTTGGGAACCATCCAGGTGCATCAGGACCAAGATGTAGCATTTCCCCAAGTTGAAATCATCCATGCAACACTGGAGGGGAATGTCAGCTCTTAGCCAGAGGATGCATCTCTGCCCTGGACATGCAGTGAGCACTGTGGCCACCTGTCTGCTTCTTCCGGGTTCAAGGGCATGGACCACTTATGGAGATCAATGGCTGAGCAGCTTTGAGAAGTCACATGGAGGCGCACAACCACCTGCAACCTCCTAAATTTCCATTTTCATAATTATTTTTCTGTCCCCTTTTTATAGAATCCCTTTAATTTCTTTAACCTAACAAAATATATGTATGTGTTTCTTATAGTCTCTGAGGTCAGGCTTTTGTTTGTAACTTATTAATATTGTTCAGTTCTCTTAAACATTGGTTCCAGTCAATGATCTGATTCTTCATTAAGAACAGACTGCACTGATGATAAGAGTCTCCTGTGTGCTCTAGCTCAGTTTCCCTACGTTATTTTCCTTAGGAACTTTATGTGAGGTCAGGTGGGGTGCTGCAGGGCAAGGCAGTGCAGTTTAAGCTAAGTCTCAGTTGTTAGGCTTTGTGTTAGGGTAAGAGTTGGCTGTCAAGACTGTGGGAATTTACAAATGCCAGAATGGGGCTTTAACCTAGATGGCAACATCTGTTCTGAACATCAGGGTGGGAAAGGCGGATTGCATGCCAACTGGTGCAGACTATTCCATATATAAGTCTTCAATTAATCTTTTTTTTTCAGTACTACTTCTCACGCTTCTCATCCATTGTACCTGCCAATTCTGGGCCAGAGTCTCTTGGGATTCCCATAAGCAGGCTGGTTCCCAGATCCCTCTAGTTCGTTTCCTAGCACATTCTGAACTGTAAATCTTTCCACCTCTTCTATCCGTCAACATGTTCCCATCTGCCTTGTCTTCTAGAAATTCATTGAAGGCTGTCATCTGTTGCTTAACACCCCTTCTCATTGCTATTCTACCTCTATTGCTTATACTACATCAACTTTAGTAATCCAGCAGGGTCTTGGAAGGGATTAGGGCAATCTAATGTTGATTCTTTCCTGAAATTTCTGGCCACTCATTTGCTAGGAAGAAATATATATGCACTTTTCATAACTGTGTTGTTTAAAGCTTTAGATTTAAAAAAAAAATCAATTTCTTTTGCAACAAGTGTCATGTATACCATTGAATGAACACAAACAGACTTTTAAAGCAAGATAATAATCTTCCATCATTTCCCTAAGCCTAAAAAAGAAAGCAGAAAAATACAGTTTCTTCTGAATTTGATGACTATGGGGAATTTGTGCTAATCAATAAGGAAAAGTAATCCTCTTTGTGTCATGGAACAAGAGGATTTTGGAATTTTTATGTGGGTTTCCTGAGGAGCTGGACTAATTTTAGAAATGGTGGCTTTAGAAGGGCTTTAGAAGATGTGTAAAACACACATGGTATGCACTCACTGATAAGCGGATTTTAGCCCAGAAGTTCGGAATACCCCAGAAACAATTCACAGATCAAATGATACCCAAGAAGGAAGGAAGGAAAGACCCTGGTCCTGGAAAGGCTCAATGCAGCAATGTAGGGGAATGCTAGGACAGGGAAGTGGGAAGGGGTTGATTGGGGAACAGGGGGAGGGAAGAGGGCTTATGGGACTTTCGGGGATGGGGGATCCAGGGAAATCATTTGAAATGTAAATAAAGAATATATCTAAAAAAAAAAAGATGTGTAAAATAGGCAGTTGGACATACATTACAAGTCAAGAAAACATGGTTTTAAAACTTGATCATTAATAACCATGCTGCATATGAAGTCACAGAAAGCAAATGATTTACAAGGGCAGAGGGTAGTAGAATTCTAAGGAATACATATGCTAAGAATGTGTGGAAGAAAAATCAACTTTTAATAAATATTGCAAGTGAGTATTTTATTATGTTAAATGCTTTTGAAATGTCCATTATGAATAACAATATAAAGTTTGTACTGATCTTAGTGACTAACTGACCATATTTATTGGAAAAGTAATGCAGGTAAAGTGCAAGATGAGACTCAATTTCAGGTAACATCTGAAGCCATGACTTCAGATGGAACCACACCCACATCTGTGTCTGTCTCAGTAGTGGCATTAGATAGCAGAGGAATAACTAATTTGAAGCTGAACCACTGCCAGGTAGACAAGCAGGCTGAAAGGGACACAGAAATGCAATTACTATAAGAATGGATGAAATAGCTCAAGAAATTCAGGAGACTTAGGAAACAAAATTGTGGATATCTGAAAGCTTCAGAGTAGAGTAGCCAGAGAATTAGGGTATCATTGTTGGTAGAATGACCATGTAAGTAAGGGATACTTACATGGTCATTCTGGAAGTGGATAATGGGTAGACATAAGGCTCAGGTCAGAGAGGAGGCTAAGTAAGTCTTTCTAATCGAGCATCACCAGAAGGCCAAGAGAAAGGAATGGTATTAGTGATGTTGAATCAGCTAAGCACACAACAGTGCCAGCACCTGAGGAGTTGGCTTTCAGTCTTTCTTTAGACAGAGGCAACTGTCACCACAGGTCCAAGTAGCAGTTGATTCACTCATCCCCCCTGCCAGACACCAGGCAGGTACCGGCCATGCTAGTTACAAGGAGAGTTTAAAGATGCAGGGGTTGAGGGCGCCCTGTTGGCTATCATCATGCTGGCTATCATCATGCTGGCATGGTGCTGCGTCATACCCTGGAGCAGCTCAAGGTGCGGGAGATAGGCAGCCCCTTCACAGAGGATTGGTCCATCCTACAGCCACTCTTTTGTGACAGTCATTCTGTCACTGCCACAAGTAACAGGCAAAGACAAAGAGTGTGTGCTTAACAAGCCGGTTTGAGTGTGGCCGGATTGACTGCACCTGGGAGAACAAGACAGCAACTGGTGCAGGTGCCCACGCAACTCTTTCCTCAGGATCAAAAGTATTAAAGATTAGATGTGTACATCCATGAAGAATCTTAAGAGATGGGCATGACACTTTAGTTCCCAGCACCAGGCATTGAGGGAGGAAGATGGTGAGTGTAAGGCCAACCTGAGCTACATAGTGACACATGGCAAAAAAAAAAAAGTAGACTACTTAAGACGAGAAGCAGTTCCACATGTCTATTGCTACTGTGCTGGATGACATAAAGATGAGGCAGATGCAGAACTAGCCTCAGGTCATTAGAAAAGATACTTCCCTCTTTCCCTTACCATACACTGAAGAAAGGTACTGCACCATATGTATTAAAATGTGAAAAGCATCCTTGCCTGTTTCTTTTTAGGAAGTGCTTTGCTTGTATGCTTTTTTCCTTGAGATTTCCTCCTGTTCATCTTCTCTTTAGAGGGCTCAGCTTGTGTAGTATATGAGTTGCAAACACCCTTTCCTGCAGAACTCAGCATCTGCTATAAAGGAAATCAAAGGACAGACATATAAAACACAGACAGTCACCTTTCACGGTATGGCCCAGGTTTCACTCTAACCTTTCTTCCTATGATAAGCCCATTGTGCTTGCCCCCCACCTTCAGTGCTTGGTACTAAAACCTAGATTGGGCACCCACTCTGACACTGAGCCCAATCTCCTATCTACTTTTATCTATTTCATTAGAGGTACATTAACCCAAATTAAAATAGGGAATTACTAATTATTGTTCTCCAATTTATCAAGCATAGATTCAGAAGGATATTGTATCAGGAAGAAAAAAGTAGTAAGAACTAAAGGTTTATTACTAATGGTTATTATCTTATAATAAGTCATAAACTATACGTTAGGCTAGAACGTACGATTTTCATCAAGATACCCAATAATAGTATAAGTATGCTTATATACAAAGATATAGACAGTGATCCAATTACATGTAACTTAATGAACAAAAGACATGCAGCCAATGAAAGGGATACTTATTTACTGTCAGCTGAATGCCACCATAGAAAACAAACTAAAGCAGTTTAAAAAGGCATGTGTTAGCCAGGTGGTAGTGGTGAACACTTTTAATCCTAGCACTCAAATTCGAGGTCAGCCTGGTCTACAGAGGGAACTCCAGACATCCAGGGCTATATGGAGAAACCCTGTCCTGAAAAAACAAAACCAAAACCTAATAAAAGGGCATGTACTAAGTTACTTTTTGGCTCTTAATTTTATGTGGACCTTCTCCACATATAATAAAATTCATAATCATACAGATCTAAAACTAAATTAACAAGTAGCTTGCCTTTTATAGTAATACAGTTATGAAGGGAAGCTCTTGTTCTAGTGGATTTTTCTAGTAGAATTAAAATCAAACCGGCAAGACGTGATTCCAGGTTATAGATGAGTAAGACAAAGTACAAATTCTTAACCGAGCCCATCAAAAAATCAGGATTTCCTCCACCAATATGAACATGAAGATTTAATACAAATATTTACCTTTATTCTGTGAGAAGTTCGTGTAGGTCTACCAACACTGCAAATTATTTCTTCATCTTTAGATAAAGAACAGCAAGTGTTAGTGCCTGGTATCAGGAAACAAGCAAAATTAGGTTCTTAGCATAAAACCAACACGAATGACATGATTAAAGAACAGCATAGTGTTGTTTGAGTCACAGTTGCCCTTAAATGTCATATGTAGGCATAGATAATAAATAAAAGCAATGAGAGAGACCCAGAACAGTGATAAGAAGAGTTCATGTTGCTGGATATACAGACTGAGTACAGTAAGAGCAGAAAGCGTACACTCACTGCACCTTAGACATGCCTGACGTTTGTAATAGCACAAATAAAAGACAGTGTCATATGTACAGAGCTTAGAACATGACAGACCAGAGTCAAAACTTTACCTGCAACTTAGTAATTTACAGCTTTAGAGTCTAAGCTCACAAACCCAGGCTGCACCAATAAGAAGACATCAAAGGATCTCAGAAGGGAGGACACATGAATACAGGGTTCATAATCCAAGTACTTACAAAATGGCTTTGTCAGCCAAGTGTGGTAGGTATGTCAGAAAAATCAGGAAAAACCTTTGTCTTATGATCTTAAAAGATATATACTTGGCAAGCATATACAATGAGAATGCCATGCTAATGGTGGGTAAGACTTGTGGCCACTTAGGGATGGCCCTTACAATCCAAGTTGCTTCACTTTGTCAGTTGTGCAAACATAGAACTCTATTATTGATCCTCAATAGGCTAAGAGGTCAGCAGCACTGTGCATTATCAACTTGAAGAAGTGAAAACCCACTTAAGTTAAATGTGGGTATTTATCAAGTGTTAACACTTGCAATAGAAAGAAGGGGTAGCTTTTCATACACAGTATTTGGTTTTCTTGAAATCAAGAACATGTTGTTGTACCACGTATGAAAATTTAAGAATAAAGAGATTGAGTTTTATGTGTTAAAAACAAGAATTAAGGGTCTAGGGAGGCAGCTCAGTTGTCAAAGTGCTCCTTGAGCTTGAGGACCTGAGTTCGATGCCTAGAACCATACAAAAAAGCCAGGTATTGGGGGTGGAGAGATGGCTCAGCAACTAAGAGTATTTGCTGCTCTTCCAGAGGATCCATGTTCAGTACCCAGCACCCACACTGGAAGGCTCACAACTGCCTGTCCAGGGGGATCTGCCATCCTCTTTTAACCTCTGCAGGTACAGCATACATACATAAATATAGATAGCAGCAATACATACAAATAAGTACATCTAAAGCTAAAAAAAAAAAAAAAAGGCAGCTTATGGCATGAGATGAAATCCTAGGACTGGGAGGATTTCTAGATTCCTAGAGTTTGCCAGACAACCACCTGGTCTAATGACCAAGCTCTCTACTAATGATGAAGGCCGTCTCAAAAAGCAAAGTGGGTGTTAGGCAAGGCTGCATACACACTTATAATCTCAATGCCATGAAGGAGTGGAGATAGGAGGATTACTGGGGCTTACTGGTCACTAGCCGAGCTTCAGATTCAGTGAGAGAACCCATCTCAAAGGAGTAAAACCAGAGTGTGAGTGACAGCACAGGACAGACAATGCCCCTTTCATGCGCATGTATGCATGTTTACAAACACACACAAACACACACACACACACACACACCACCCCCCACAAAAACAAACATATATAATACCTGGAGGAGTCTCAGAGAGTGAGGATTTACTAGGACTCAGAATTGCAAATGATTCCTGAGGTGGTTCTATGTTTTCCTAAGCAAAGGAAAAAAGTACAAATTAGATACCATTAAGTTCAATGAATATGTAAGTGACATGTCACAAAGAAAAATAATGCCTTATTTTGGTAGGAGGAATTATAAGCATAGAATGGAAATAAAAAAAAAATCAATAGTAAATGAGACGGATAACTGTATTAGTCAGGGTTCTCTAGAGACACAGAACTTATGGGTAGTTTCTATAGAGTTAGGGAATTTGTCAATGACTTACAGCTTGTAGTCCAACTCCCCAACAATGGTCAGCAGTAGCTGTGGATGGAAGTCCAAGGATCTAGCAGTTGCTCAGTCCCATGAGGCAAGCGAGCCAGGAAGAGTGAGAATCTTCTTAAAATGTCCTTATATAGGTCTCCAGCAGAGGGTGTGGCCCAGATCAAAGGCCTGTGCCACCGTGCCATTAATCCCAGACGACCTTGAACTCGGAGACTTCCTTGTCTTAATCTTCTGGAGTTCATAGCCACTATGCTTCAAGATCTCCATGCCAAGATCCAGGTCAGAAACTTGTATCTCTGAGCCTCCAGATTAGGATCATAGGTGAGCCTTCCAATTCTTGATTAGTTCATTTTAGATATAGTCAAGTTGCAACCAGAAATAGCCACTACAATCCACCTCTTATCAAATTGACACAAATAATATCTCATGTCCACATGAAACAATAACAAGGTCATGAATACGCCTAACATGATAGAACTATTCCTCGTACAATCGCAAACGCATTTGTTAATTTACAATGGAGCAATATCTCTTGGGAACATTCTTTTAGTGTCTCAATACCAATTGATGTTAAAGAAATTAGAAGAAAGACAAATGTACTCTTAAAAAAAAAAGACAGAAGCATTCTTATTACTTATCATCTTCATTTCTGAAACTGGTTATGTGGCCTTAGCTGGTATTTATAACTACTTTCCTCTGCTACCCATTCTGTATTTCCTTCACCTTCGGCAAACACTTCAGCAGGTCTTGGCTCTTTTCCTGGAGGGTTTGCCTATACCTTCATTCCTGATGGTCTGCATCCTTTGTCATCCTGGTGGATTAGGCTGTTGTAGTTTCCCATTGACTTTAATCACAGGACATGGTATTACTAAGAGACGTCCTAATGGATCTCCTGCACTCCAGACATAATCCTGCTTACCTCCATTGTGGAGAGGCAATCCAATTTCCCATGGTAATCTGGATCTATCACCCCTCCTAACATTGTTATTCCTTTCTTAGCCTGTTGGTTTAAGGGCATTAAAACCCCAAAATGGCTAGGGGGAAGTCTGAGCTTCCAATTCAATGGAATGTTTGTTGTGGCTCCTGGAAGGAGCACTCCCCACTCTGGAACCAAAACTTCTAGGCCAGCAGAGCCTAAAGTTGTGGGGACAGGAAGCAAGAATTTTCCTAGAGGGTCACTAGGAGTGATAGTGATTTTCGATTTTTTCCCCCAACTTGTAGAAAGTATTGTACACCACTGAATCATCTAATTCATCAAGATACTCAAAGACGTTAGCTTCTTTAAGTTTGAAATATAGTTTCAACCACGGGTCATCAATATTCTCTGAACTCCCAGGAGGAAGAGAATCTGGAGAGGTTTCAGTAGTTGAAGGTGCTGATGAATTACCAAACCAACTCCAGATTTTTAAACATTCATCCTTATACTTCTGCTCCTCTAGAACCACTTCTGGTACCAACTTCTATATTAGCCAGGGAATTTGTCGATGACTTACAGCTTGTAGTCTAACTCCCCAACAATGGTCAGCAGTAGCTGTGGATAGAAGTACAAGGATCTAGCAGTTGCTCAGTCCCATGAGGCAAGCGAGCCAGGAAGAGTGAGAATCTTCTTCCAATGTCCTTATATAGGTCTCCAGCAGAGGGTGTGGCCCAGATCAAAGGCCTGTGCCACCGTGCCATTAATCCCAGACGACCTTGAACTCGGAGACTTCCTTGTCTTAATCTTCTGGAGTTCATAGTCACTATGCTTCAAGATCTCCATGCCAAGAACCAGGTCAGAAACTTGTATCTCTGAGCCTCCAGATTAGGATCATAGGTGAGCCTTCCAATTCTTGATTAGTTCATTTTAGATATAGTCAAGTTGACAACCAGAAATTGCCACTACAATAACTAACTAACCAAACTAACCAAAGATAACTTTATAATTCTGAGTGGTCACCTTCATAATGCAAATGTATTTACCAACTGCAACCACCCCAAGCAAGGATCATATTAATCACTGACAAGTTATTTTTTGGTTTATTTAAAATTCCACTGTCAAACTTCTACAAAGCAAATTAAAGAAAATCATTAAGAAACACCATCTAGTATTACAATATTTTTCCATGAAATTCATGATAAGATGGCAAAATAAACAAGATTTCCAAGCCTTCCCACTTAATTGTAGGGTAGTAACTATTCAATCATAGAAAAATATGACAATTTGAAAAAAATCCCCCTTTCATACCAGTTTGCTCACACGTTCTTTTGATATTTAATCGGAAATGCTCAATTTCACAAAACACCTTTTCTTCATGGACTGAGATGATTACACAGCCTTTCTGTCTTATTTGGAAAATTGTGTACCAAATCAGTATTATAGTTTGCTTAATTATTATGGTAGAATTCCTTAGCAAAATCATTACTTTATGGAAAAGTTTTAGTGACAATTTAAATACCTTTAACATAGGGTCACTGAAACAATGTATTCTTTCTTGAGTAAAGGTTGATGCTTTATGTGTTTCAAAGATTGTACATGTACATGGTTTATCTGAGCTGCTAAAATGTAAGCATCAAGTTGTTGATAAGCTCCTACTATCCTTGGAATCTTGTTATCATACAGTAATGTCACCTCTTCTTGATCCTGGTCACTTTTCTTTGTTTTTGTTCCCTGAATTAATTTCACTGAAGATTTACTAAAAATGTGTCTATCAATACATGTTTTTTTCTCCATGTTACAAAATAAATTATTTCAGTTCTAAGATGGATTTTTTTTTTCATATTTTAATGTCTCAGACATCTGTTTTTTTTTTCTTAGTGATATAAAACAGGTACATCTTACAACCAACAGCACTTAGGGTTCATGAAACTACTGCACATAAGAGACTGAAATGTGACATGTCATCTGACCTACTTCATGTTTTCAAATCATAATTTTCATGGAAATAAGTGAAACTTGATGGAAAAAGGAACAAGTTTTTTCCTAGGATTTTCCGCACTTACGAGATTCTCCTCCTTGTCATCAAAGTTTGGCTGAAGGAACTGCTCATGAACTGGGGATTGCAGGGGACTGGTAGCTTTTATGATCCTTGGATGAACAGGTGTTTCTCCTTTACACAATGGAGTATTGGCTGGTAAAGATTCATCAAACACTTCAGGGCTTAATTCTTCTCCAAAAGTAACTCTCTTCCTCTTTCTCAGATTCAGACAGCCGGGTGTTTTACAATTTTCTCTACCTATAGACAATAAATGAAAATATGTAGAAAAATTAAGCTGTTTTTCTTACCTAAAAGGCATATACTAGAATGCTTGAATGTGGTATATTCAGCTGCTATTTGTATAATAACAATTTGTAGAGAAATTTCAAATGGGTGAAAACCATACTTCTAACTAAAATAGTACTGATTTTCAAACAAGGTAATTATTTCAAGTGCTAATAAAATCCGAGGACCTGAAGTTCTTCACAAGTTCTGCCATTAAGTAAAACTTTCTGTGTATGTGTGGTGATGGAGATTAAACTCAGGTCCCTCAACCATGTCAGGCAGATCATCTACCACTGAGCACACCCCCCAAGCCCAAGATCAATTGAGGCTCTCTAAAGACACCTTTTTCTCCCCACTGTTCTCCATTCCCAAGTCATTTCAGATGCAGTAAGGCATGAACAAATTGTACAAAACAATTTGTAATGCAAATTGTTGCATTACAGCAAGTTCTAAAAGAAAAGAATACCCTTAGTTTAAAAATAACTGTGAGTAACATACCTGCTTTTTCTTCTTTGCAACAGTTTGAAGTACATGGGATAAGATGAGCCTCGTCATCACAGAGGTTGTATTCCTAATCAGAATAATGACCAACCAAAGATCTTACTCCTTTTATAACTTAAAGTCACTATAAAGAATGGGATTGCTGAACATGTATTTAAAAGTATCTTTATTTTCTTAATTGTTTTAGCTTAAAACACCATGCTGTAAGGCCCAAGTAAAAGCTTCTCTCATCTTTTATTTATCTTTAAGTGTAAGAATGTTTTGCCTGTATGGATAGATGTGTACTACGTGTGTTGTCAGCTCTTTTATGGAGGCCACTGGCTCTCCTGAAGCTGGCACCACAGACAGTTGTGAGCTGCCATGTGGTGCTAAGAACTGGACCTGGATCCTCTCTGAAAAGAGTAGGAAGTGCTGTTAACTGCTGCACCATTTTTCTAGCCCCTGGCTTCTATATTTTAATAAATAGTATTGTGAACCAAAATCGAGAACAGAAATTGCTGAGTATGAGTTAAAATCATCCCATTTTGATCTAGTGAGCTAACAAATGTGCGAGTGGCTAAAATTCTGGTATGTTCTATTAGGTGTCATATCAGGCAGGCTTCAGGATCTAAGCACAAGAACCGCAGTAACATAAAAAGACATACCAGGTAAATGATGTCAAGGGGAAACTTGGCCATCAGCATGAGACCAGCACTTTTAACCAGCGTGGAATTTCCTGCCTGAATTACCATATTCTTGAACAAGAAATCTTTGTGTGTTTATCCAAAAGATTACAGAGGACACAGAAGGGATGGTATAAGTCTGGCAGAAGAGAGCCAGGCCTGCAGGGGATCACCACCCACACTTCAGCCTCACCCAGCCCATGCTTTTGAGTACTGCTCACAGTCCAAACTATAACTACCCCCCCCGCCCCCCCGCCCCAAGAACTGCTCTGCCCTAATCAAGCCTCCAAATCACCAAGCTCCCGAGTTAGTCCTTTCTTCAGGGAAACACACATTCTGTCCACTAGACGGGGAGGATGTATACAACAAACAATGCAATTTCACTATATACATGCCAAAGCTACTTAGGGAACTGCTCAAACATGCTACTGATTTCCTGGCAGCTCCCTCCTGCCTTAGGTTACTGTACTCATAGAAATATGGATGGCTGAAGAGGCAGGTTAGACCCACATGTCTGGAATGAGTAAGCTATGAACTGAGGAATTTTGATTGTGAACTAATTTGGCAATGCAGTTAATTATAATTTGGATTAATTTTTAGATTTATGTAATCTACCTACACTGAATTCTTTTTTTAATTTCTTTTTAAATTTTTTTTTTCAGTTTTTCGCGACAGGGTTTCTCTGTATAGCCCTGGTTATCCTGGAACTCACTCTGTACACCAGGCTGGCATCGAACTCAGAAATCCGCCTGCCTCTGCCTCCCAAGTGCTGGGATTAAAGGCGTGTGCCACCACTGCCTGGCTCCTACACTGAATTCTGAATACTACTCTAATATTACTTGAAACAGAACCAATCTCAGAATAGTACTGTGATCTTAAAAAGAGGAAAAACAAGTGAGGGGTTCCCTGAACACCAGTGTGACACGTGGATCTTGGTTACTACTCTGAAGCAATTGTCTCTGAACTCCTTTGCTTTAGGAAGCATGACTCTTACCTTTCCATTCTCTGAGAACAGCTTACCAGGTTTCTTCAACACAGAACGAAGCACAAAGGTCTTAGTGGAGGGGTTGCTGCTCCCACACACAGGAGTCTCTGGAGACCTGGTGGCACTGGCTGTGCCTGAGCTCAGTGGTATTGCAGGTGTGTCAAGAACAGCATCAGCTGATCTTGTGCCCTCTACAGAGTCAGTTGCTACAAGTCCTTCAAGGGGAACAAAGATGAGACTGTTCAAATCCGCTTCTTCCAGGAACAAGATACTCACCACACTTAGCAAGACGGAGACATGGTGTTTAAAAAATTGTACTAGTGGGCCTGGAGCTCAGAAGACAGAGGCAGGAGGATCGACAGTTTAAGGTAGCTGAGGTTATACAGTGAGATCTTGTTTCACAAACCCAAGTGCTAGCAGTATTGCTTAGTGGGAGAGTGATCACCTAAAGTCTTGGTTAGGGTTTTACTGCTGTGAACAGGCACCCATGACCAAGGCAACTCTTATAAAAACAACATTTAGGGAGCTAGGAGTTGGGGAGGAGACAAAAAAAGAGGAACCAAGATGACTTCGGATGTGAACCTGCGTGACATCTACTAGCTAAAATAGCCAAGTTTTTTTAAGGTTAGAACTATTGGGGAGCAGCGCCACGGAGAGAGTGCAGAGTGCACTCCGCCATCTTTGCTCCAGTGGCCAGGAAGTTGGGACAGCCAGGCTCTGAGACAGACAGGCATAATATCGCTTGGGTCTCGGGCGGATTGTGTGTACGTGGCTCCCAAGAGCTGGGCAAATCTGCAGTAACCAGCGTGCTAGCTCTGCTGTGGGACTTCTGCCTGGCAGAGGGACGCCCCCTCCCCCCCCCCACTCTAGGAGAGATCACACACCCCTGCACAGGGCAGGAGCCTACCAGCCTCCCTTTGGCGACCTCTGCTCCAGGAATCCACTACGCTGAGCCTTTGGATGTGCAAGGACTCCCCAATATAACATCACTTGGGGCAAGGCACATCAGGGCTCCAAAGTCACTCAGGAGCAGGGCAGGCCCCAGAAATCTGTGCCAGGGGAATCCTGGTAAACTGGGGGGGGGGGGGGGCAGAAATAGCTTTGCAGGCTCACAGGAGGTCCAACCAACAGCCAGTGACAGCAGGACCAACTACAATCAGAGGTATCCAGATGGCAAAAGGCAAACGTAGGAATGTTACTAACAGAAATCAAAGTAATATGGGACCATCCGAACCCAACTCTCCAACAGCAGCAAGTCCTGGATACCCCACCACACCCGAAAGACAAGATCTGGATTTAAAATCACTTCTCATGATGCTATTAGAGGATCACAAGAAGGACACAAATAAATCTAATAAAGAATTACAGGAGACGATGAATCAACGGTTAGAAGCCCTTACAAAGGAAACACAAAAATCGCTTAGAGAAATGCGGGAGAACATGGATCAAAAGATGGAGGGCGCACAAGGAGACAACACAAAAATCGCTTAACGAGATGAATCAACGGGTAGATGCACTCACAAAGGAATCACAAAAATTGCATAAAGAAATGCAGAAGAATATGGGTCAACAGACGGATGCCCATAAGGAGGCAACACAAAAATTGCTTAAAGAAATGAATCAATGGTTAGATGCCCTTACAAAGGAAACACGAGAACTGCTTAAAGAAATGCAGGAGACGATGGATCAACAGATGGATTCCCATGAGGAGGAAACACAAAAATCGCTCAGAGAAATGCAGGAGAACGTGGGTCATCAGGAAGAAATCCTGAAAGAGGTAATGCAAAAATACCTTAAAGAAATACAGGAAAATACAAACAAACAAGTGAAGGATCTCAGCAAATCCATCCAGGAACTAAAAAAGGAAGTAGAAACAACTAAGAAATCACAAAGGGAGACAACTTTGGAGATAGAAAACCTTGGGAAGAAATCAGGAGTCATAGATGCAAACATCAACAATAGAATACAAGAGATGGAAGAAAGAATCTCAGGTGCTGAAGATTCCATAGAAAGCATCGACTCAACAGTCAAAGAAAATGCAAAATGCAAAAAACGTGTAACCCAAAACATCCAGGAAATCCAGGACACAATGAGAAGACCAAACCTAAGGATTATAGGTATAGATGAGAGTGAAGATTTGCAACTTAAAGGGCCAGCAAACATCTTCAACAAAATTATGGAGGAAAACTTCCCTAACCTAAAGAGAGAGATGCCGATGAACGTACAAGAAGCCTACAGAACTCCAAACAGACTGGACCAGAACAGAAATACCTCCCGTCACATAATAATCAAAACACCAAATGTACTAAACAAAGAAAGAATACTAAAAGCAGTAAGAGAAGAGGGCCAAGTAACATACAAAGGAAGACCTATCCGAATCACATCAGACTTCTCACCAGAGACTATGAAAGCCAGAAGATCCTGGGCAGATCTCATGCAGACACTAAGAGAGCACAAATGCCAGTCTAGACTACTATACCCAGCAAAACTCTCAATCACCATAGATGGAGAGACCAAGATATTCCATGATAAAACCAAATTTTCACAATATCTTTCCACAAATCCAGCCCTGCAGCGGATAATAGGTGGAAACCTCCAATACAGGGAGAGAAACAACACCCTGGAAAAAATAAGATAATAACCTTCTTGAATCAAACCCAAAAGTAGATAACCACTCAAACATAAAGATAGCGTCAAGAATGGCAGATGGCAATAATCACTATGCCTTAATCTCTCTTAATATCAATGGTCTCAATTCCCCAATTAAAAGACATAGACTAGCAGACTGGATACGTAAACAGGACCCAGCATTTTGCTGCATGCAGGAAACGCACCTCAGTGTCAAAGACAAACACTACCTCAGAGTAAAAGGCTGGAAAACAATTTTACAAGCAAATGGCCCCAAGAAACGAGGTGGAGTAGCCATCCTAATATCGGATAAAATTGATTTTCAACCTAAAGTCATCAAAAAAGACACAGAAGGACACTACATACTGATCAAGGGAAAAATCCACCATCAAGAACTCTCAATTCTGAATATCTATGCTCCAAATGCAAGGGCACCCTCATTCGTAAAAGAAACTTTACTAAAACTCAAAGCACACATCGCACCGCACACAATAATAGTGGGTGACTTCAACACCCTGCTCTCTGAAATGGATCATTCAGGAAACCAGAAACTAAACAGGGACACAGTGAATCTAATTGAAGCCTTGGACCAAATGGAACTAACAGATATATATAGAACATTTCATCCTAGAGCTAAAGAATACACCTTCTTCTCAGCACCTCATGGTACCTTCTCCAAAATTGACCATATAATTGGTCACAAATCAGACCTCAACAGATATAAGAAGATAGAACTAATCCCATGCCTATCAGATCACTATGGAATAAGGGTGGTCTTCAATGGCAACAAAAACAAAAGAAAACCCACGTACACATGGAGGCTGAACAATGCTCTACTTAATGATAACTTGGTCAAGGTGGAAATAAAGAAAGAAATCAAAGACTTTTTGAAATTTAATGAAAATGAAGGCACAACATACCCTAATTTATGGGACACAATGAAAGCAGTGCTAAGAGGAAAATTCATAGCTCTGAGTGCCTCCAAAAAGAAACGGGAGACAGCATACACTAACAGCTTAATGGCACACCTGAAAGCCCTGGAACAAAAAGAAGCAAATACACCAAAGAGAAGTAGAAGGCAGGAAATCATCAAACTCAGGGCTGAAATCAATCAAGTAGAAACAAATAAAACCATACAAAGAATCAACAAAACGAGGAGTTGGTTCTTTGAGAAAATCAACAAGATAGATTTTTAGCCAGACTAACCAGAGGGCACAGAGATAGTATCCAAATTAATAAAATCAGAAACGAAAAGGGAGAGATAATAACAGAAACTGAGGAAATTCAAAAAATCATCAGATCCTACTACAAAAACCTGTATTCAACACAACTAGAAAATCTTGAGGAAATGGACAATTTCCTTGACAGATACCAAATACCAAAATTAAATCAGGATCAAATAGACCATCTAAACCGTCCTATAACCCCTGAAGAAATAGAAGTTGTCATTGGAAGTCTTCCAACCAAAAAAAGCACAGGTCCAGATGGTTTTAGTGCAGAATTCTATCAGACCTTCAAAGAAGACCTAACACCAATACTCTTCAAACTGTTCCACAAAATAGAAACAGAAGGAACACTACCCAACTCGTTCTATGAAGCCACAATTACACTAATACCAAAAGCACACAAAGATCCGACAAAGAAAGAGAATCTCAGGCCAATCTCTCTTATGAATATCGATGCAAAAATACTCAATAAAATTCTTGCCAACCGAATCCAAGAACACATCAAAACGATCATTCACTACGATCAAGTAGGCTTCATCCCAGGGATGCAGGGATGGTTCAATATAAGGAAATCCATCAATGTAATCCACTACATAAACAATCTCAAAGAAAAAAACCACATGGTCATCTCATTAGATGCTGAGAAAGCATTTGACAAAATTCAGCATCCTTTCATGCTAAAGGTCTTGGAAAGATCAGGAATTCGAGGCCCATATCTAAACATAGTAAAAGCAATTTACAGCAAACCGGTAGCCAGCATCAATCTAAATGGAGAGAAACTTGAAGCAATCCCACTAAAATCAGGGACTAGACAAGGCTGCCCTCTCTCTCCATATCTTTTCAATATAGTACTTGAAGTTCTAGCTAGAGCAATTAGACAAGAAAAAGAGGTCAAAGGGATACAAATTGGAAAGGAAGAAGTCAAACTATCACTATTTGCAGACGATATGATAGTATACTTAAGCGACCCAAAGAACTCCACCAGAGAACTCCTACAGCTGATAAACGACTTCAGCAAAGTGGCCGGATATAAAATCAACTCAAGCAAGTCAGAAGCCTTCCTATACTCAAAAGATAAGCAGGCTGAGAAAGAAGTAAGAGAAATGATACCCTTCACGATAGCCACAAACCATATAAAGTATCTTGGCGTGACTCTAACCAAACAAGTGAAAGATCTGTATGACAAGAAATTCAAGTCTCTGAAGAAAGAAATTGAAGAAGACCTCAGAAGATGGAAAAATCTTCCATGCTCATGGATTGGCAGGATTAATATAGTAAAAATGAGCATCTTACCAAAAGTAATATACAGATTCAATGCAATCCCCATTAAAACCCCAACTCAATTCTTCATAGAGTTAGAAAGAGCAATTCAAAAATTCATCTGGAATAACAGAAAACCCAGAATAGCTAAAACTATTCTCAAGAGTAAAAGAACCAGCCGGGGGGGGGGGTGGTGGCGCACGCCTTTAATCCCAGCACTTGGGAGGCAGAGGCAGGAGGATTTCTGAGTTCGAGGCCAGCCTGGTCTACAAAGTGAGTTCCAGGACAGCCAGGGATACACAGAGAAACCCTGTCTCGAAAAACCAAAAAAAAAAAAAAAAGAGTAAAAGAACCTCTGGGGGAATCAGTATCCCGGACCTCAAGCTGTACTACAGAGCAATAGTGTTAAAAACCGCATGGTATTGGTACAGTGACAGGCATGTAGATCAATGGAACAGAATTGAAGACCCAGAAATGAATCCACACTCCTATGGTCACTTGATCTTTGACAAAGGAGCTAAAACCATCCAGTGGAAAAAAGATAGCCTTTTCAACAAATGGTGCTGGCTCAGCTGGAGGTCAACATGCAGAAGAATGCAAATTGACCCATCCTTATCTCCTTGCACTAAGCTCAATTCCAAGTGGATCAAGGATCTCCACATAAAACCAGACACACTGAAACTAATAGAAGGGAAACTAGGGAAGAACCTTGAACATATGGGCACAGGGGAGAATTTCCTGAACAGAACTCCAATAGCTTATGCTCTAAGATCAAGAATAGACAAATAGGACCTCATTAAATTACAAAGTTTTTGCAAGGCAAAAGACACTGTCAAAAAGACAAAGCGGCAACCAACTAACTGGGAAATGATCTTTACCAACCTTACATCCAACAGAGGGCTAATATCCAATATATACAAAGAACTCAAGAAGTTAAACTCCAGAGAGGCAAGTAACCCTATTAAAAAATGGGGTACAGAGCTAAACAAAGAGTTCTCACCTGAAGAATATCTAATGGCTGAGAAGCACCTAAAGAGATGTTCATCATCCTTAGTCATTAGGGAAATGCAAATCAAAACAACCCTGAGATTCCATCTCACACCAGTCAGGATGGCTAAGATCAAAAACACAGGAGATAGCAGTTGTTGGCGAGGATGTGGAGAAAGAGGAACACTCCTCCACTGCTGGTGGAATTGCAAGCTGGTACAACCACTCTGGAAAGCAGTCTGGCGGTTCCTCAGAAAACTGGGCATGACACTCCCAGAGGATCTGGCTATACCACTCCTGGGCATATACCCAGAGGATTTACCTGCATGCAATAAGGACACATGGTCCACTATGTTCATAGCAGCCTTATTTATAATAGCCAGAAGCTGGAAAGAACCCAGATGTCCCTCAACGGAGGAATGGATTCAGAAGATGTGGTATATCTACACAATGGAATACTACTCTGCAATTAAAAACAATGAATTCACAAAATTCCTAGGCAAATGGTCAGAACTTGAAAATATCATCCTTAGTGAGGTAACCCAATCACAAAAGAACACACATGGTATGCAGTCACTGATAAGGGGATATTAACCCAGAATTTCGGAATACCCTAGACACAATTCGCATAGCAATAGATTTCTAAGAAGATGGAAGGAGAGACCCCTGGTCCTGGAAAGACTGGATGTAGGGGAACGCCAGGACAGAGAAACGAGAGGGGGTTGAATGGAGAAAAGAGGGAGGGAAGGGGGCTTATGGGACTTTCGGGGAGGGAGGAAATGGGAAAGGGGAAATGATTTGGAATGTAAATTAAAAAAAAGAAAAAAGAACTATTGGGATAGGGGTTGGGAATTTAGCTCAGTGACAAGCCCATGGCCCTGGGTTTGGTCCTCAGCGGAAAAAAAATACAAAAACAAAAAAACAAAATTTAATTGGGGCAGGCATACAGGTGCAGAGGTTCAGTCTATTATCATCAAGGCAGAAAGAAGCATGGCAGCACCCAGGCAGGCGTGGTGCAGGAGGAGCTGCATGTTCTAGATCTTCATCTGAAGGCTACTAGACTGGCTTCCAGGAAGCTAGGACAAGGGTCTTAAAGCCCATGCCCACAGTGACAAACCTACTCCAAAAAGGCCACACCAAAAAGTGCCACTCTCTGGGCTAAGCATATATAAACCATCAAACCTAACATATGCTAGGATCAAACCCTAGCAACATAAAATGAAAAAGAAATTCAATTCTAAAACTCCCTGATCATAGACTTCATTTGGACATGAACAGAAGACAGGGAAGTAGCACTGGTCTCACACTTTATTACATGGCTATCACAAATAAAGATAAGAGGTTTTGGCTCCCGCAGACATCTGGATCAGAGGATGGGAAAAGAGATTGGAAATGAACCTTGCACTGCTAAGGGACATTTTGTTAGGATACTTATTATTTGCAATATAAAACTAACGTGAGCCAAACCTTGACAATGAGCCATTTTACTACTCAAGATGGAGGCGATTCAATATGTAAACACAGTGGGAGTGAGAGGAGGGGGTGAGGAGAGAGTATCCGGCCACACAGAAGTCACCCGCAAAACTCACAGGCTCCACAATGGCAAATGCAGGGAGTTAAACCTGAACTCTAGTCAGCAGTGAGGAAGACGCAATTGACATAAAGGAAAAACCCTGTATGACATACACACTAAGACATCACTTGTGCTACATGAAATATGTTCTAGCCATCTAAATCTCTAGGCATGTTTGTGCATTGTGTAACGGTTATCATTGTGCTATTCAATTGCTGATTTTTCTGCCCTCATTTTGTTTCAATCCGGACATAACATTGTAATGCTTATATCAAGAATTTCTTAAGTTTGTATAAACAAATACAGTAAAACTGTATTTGTAAATACAGTTTGTATTAACAAAACCCCATTGCTTACCGCATCTCTTCCTTCCCTGTTCTGGGTAGGATTAAGTGGGGCACTTAAAAGGAACATTGGCCCTTGTTATGACATTACCACTTTAGATAGATTGAAGAGTTTGGTATCAGGCAAAATGACATTAGGTCTCATGAGAATGAAACAGAAAGGATGGCAGTACCTTATTTTATCTAGGCCTTGTGCCTTCTCTGCACAGGAAGAAACCTACCCATCCACCTTAGAATCAAAATCAAAAGCCTGAGCAGATATTCACTGCAAGAAAGGTGAAAGAAGTTAATTTTGAAGCTGAAGGAAAGCTCCAAGGAGAAATTTAGATCACTAAGAACTAATATAAACAAACAAGCAAAAAACAGGAACGAGTGGAACAGAAATGGGCATATATGCTCAGTAAAAAAAACCCTATTTCCTCTTAACTTATATGAAATATTTGATGGTTTAAAGCATTAAATGATGATGACATGCATGGGTCACAATCAAGTAAATGTGTATGTCATCTACTGTATAAGGACTTTTAAGTCACATGAAGCAAGAAAGAGTATATCAACACAACACAGGGTGTATAAACTTGTGTGTTTTATGTACAACTGGACATAATACCAAAGAACCGAGAAGAATGTGTGTTGGAATCCCAGAGCAAGAGAGCAAGGCAGAATGAGGTACAGCATAAAAGATAGTAAACACTAATACATTAATACAGAACTCTTAAAACAAAAGTAAATGAAAACAAAGCATATGGCAAAATAGTAGATGTAAATCAAGCCATGTAATAGTTACCTGAAACCTTAACAGGCTAAAGCAGGGCAATGCCCACACTTACAATCCCAATACTTATAAGGTAGAGGCAGGAACATTAGGAGTTCAAGGTTATCACTGGCTAGGCAGTGAGTTGAATGCCAACCTGGTCTACACAAGACTGACTGAAAACACACATGCACATGCACCTAACGATAATAACAACAAAATACAGATTGGATATAGTGTTTCTACCAAAAATAGCTGCTAGTTAGTAGTCAGAGGCCCTACTGTTATTCCTCCCACATCAACCCCAATAAAACAGGATCTCACTGTTTCCCACAATGGCTTGAAACTTTTAATTCTCCTGCTTCAGTATCCTGAGTGCAAGGATTACAAGCATGTGCCACCAAGCCTTGCTGGCCCTATCCTTATACTGCTATTATAGTAATAATATACTGCTTTATTATTATCATACTATTATTCCACCAGTTTGGAAGTGCATCACTAATTTTAGTTTAAAAATGAAGAAATGTTTATTGATCTCCTGTGCATGTTTACGATGCAAATGTGTACATGGGTCCACATGTAGTCCATGTGGAAGGCAGAGGGGACCTTGTGAGCAGCAGTTCTACCATGTGGATCAGAGGGACTGAACTCAGTTGTCGGGTTGGCATAGGCACCTTCTCCAAGCCATCTGGCCTACCTAATACTTTGTGATAGCAGTAAAAGTAAAGAAGTCAGCGCAGTAATCCCCAAACACTTCTACAGTCCCTGTAACACAAGAACCACTTTCCCTCATTTCAGCTTACAGACACACTTATCACAAATGTCTATGAATGGGGCAACCTCCATCTGCACCAAGGAAAACACAAACTTACCCTGGGAAGCCTCCTTGAGCTCTGGAAGGGGAGCAGTCATACATCCAGGCTGGGCTGAGATGTTAGTTGACTTCTGGGAGAAAAGATGAAGGAAATCAGAAGCGCAACATTCATTACTAGCACACTGCTGATACTGCTCTTATGGAGATTTCAATAAGCACTGTGGACAACCAAAAATCTTTGTTCAACTGATCTCATGAGCAGGGCAAAGTACACAGGGAACTAGCAACAGAGCACTCATCCCAGCAGCATCCTCAACACTCCACAAAATGATTTTCAATCCCAAAGAAAAGTTAATGTAATTCAATTCTGTTGCTCACTGAAGCCTAGAGAGCTGTGCTATATGCTATCCTTGAGACAGGATATTCTCAAAAACCATATCCATATTAATTCCCAAAATTAATTTCTTCTTTGTGATTTATGTCTAATGAATCAAAGTTCTGGAGCGAGACAATTACTATTTCTTCTGCCAAATGATCATTTTATATTAACTTGAATAAAACGGGGGTGGGGGGTGTCTGTGTGGTGGGAGTGGGGAACTAGGACCATAAGCCAGTTCTTGTGTTACAAGGACTGTGGAGTGTTTGGGGACCACTGTGCTGACTGTCCTTCATTTTTACTGCCACTGCAAAGTATTAGGTGGGTTACATGGCTTAGAGAAGGTGCCTATGCCAACCCTGCTCAATCCCTAGAATCCAAAACACAACTCTCCTCTGACCACCACACGTTCTCCGTGATACTCAATGGAACTACACTGTGAGGGTGAGGTGTCTCCTCAAGAATGAACAGAAACCTCTGATCACAGAATGAAGACACAGAGCAAGAAGAAAGGGTCATGTGACTGGCTTTGCAGCCACCGCTGAGAACAAAGGTCACCAATTCTAGTAGCAATCTTTGTCTGACTTTAGTAAAGTGCACAAAGGTTTTGTGCCTTCCCACAATCTTGACAGACTTTAGGTTGTCACAATCCACAAAACTTCCTAACGCTCCTTGAAACACGTAGAGGAGCAAATATGAATTGCAGAATAGCCGCTTCCCAGACAGTCTCAGAAAGAGTGGGTAGCAAGGGAAAAGCACAGTGGCTGGACCTGGGCAGGCAGGCACTCCCAGTTTCAGGAACTGATACTTCAGGTGGTATCTAAATAATCTGCTTAAGACCTGTGCTCCCTGGATAGACAAAAAGCCATTTCAGGGCACAACTCGAGACCTAGAGTAGAACTATCATGTAGCTAGAACACCTCATGCAGAAGACCCTTGAGCTTTATCTTCCCATAAAAGTAATCAAAAGCAACAAATCTTCCCAGCTTCTAAACCAATAGACCAAAAAAAAAAAAAAAATCACACAAAAATATAAGACACAACACGAACACATGCATGCACTCACGCACACAAAGGCATATACACACACATGCATTTGAGAACCACAGTAACAATATGGTGAAACTAGGAACTGATATCACTGGTCCTGACAGTCTTCAACCTGCCCATGCAGAAAGCCACAGCTCCATTTATGTGTGGAAACCACAATTACCTCAGTAAGATCTGTGGAGGCACCCCCAGCACAGGCTCTGGCAGCAAACATTTTGGTACCACTGAGATAATCATCGGGGCTGTCCTGGGAGGATATTCTCCTCCGCTTTGAAGAGGAGTTTACAGGGAACCCAGACTGCTGATATTCAACAAGACCTTCTTTGTTGGCTATATGCACAAAACGAAAATAGAAACAAAATGACACGGGGATAAATATTTTCTTTTACATTTATCATTTAAAAATATCATCCATTCGAATAACATAATGCCAATTTAGTGTTTGTATGTACATCATCAATGAAAACAAAATTCTACCTGATTTCAGTGAAAAAGGGAAACTGAAAGGCAGCTATGGTGGTGCATATCCATGTAGTGCCAGCACAGGGGAGGCTAAGAGAAGAGACCAGCAAGTTCAGGCCAGCCTGGGCTACAAAGCTGAGGTTACACATTGAGACCAGATAGGGCTGAGGAAAAGTGCTGCGCTCACCTACCCACCACACTCCCTCTGCTCAGTGCAGGTAGTGGGCTGATGCAGCCTTTGCAAGTGCCACGAGAACCAGATTCCTCAGCTTCCCAACTTGGGACTGAAGACCAGAGTCTCTTCTCTAAGAATCCTCTAGAACCTCAGCTCCACATTGGTACTTTCAAGGTGTGCAGCCTTATGAACTGAGCAGTACCAGGTTCTCAACCACTTCAGGGTACAGCCAGCAACTGCCGCATTATCCAGCCCATAGCATGCAAGTCAGTCTAACAAATTCCTGTTCTAAGAGATATTCATTCCCTCCATTCTGTTCCCCTAGAGAACCTTAAGATCCTACCCTTGGTGCATCTGCCTACAAACCACATGCTGGCAAAACCTGAAAGACATAGTTAGGTTCTAATTTGATTGTACTTGGTTTTTATGCAAAAACTAAAACACCAAACAAACAAACCCCAAAAAGCAAAAAACCAGAGAGAACATACAATTACAATGTGTTCAGTTAATTCTATGTATAAAAGGAACCTAGACAAGTCAAATAATAGGAACTTATAAACTACAAATTGGGACACCCAAACAGGTTTTATATCCTGTAGCAGATCAACTGAACTCTGTTAAGTAATCAGAGTGTAAAGTAACAGAACTGCAAGAGAGCCAATGTTTTGTCAACTACTGGTGTTTAAAATACTTTGTCACTGAAAAAGTCAAATGACTAAAACGACAACCAAATGAATTATACGGACACAGTGATGAATACAGAAGACTCTCAACATATTAATCAGACTGGACAAACTTGTGGTTAACATAAGAGTGGGGTATTTGCTATTCATATATGTATTTTCAAAGTTTAACAATAATTCTAAAAAAAATCAACATAAACCTAAATTTGCCATAAGCCCTTTTTGAGGCCTGGCACGAGCTAATTGGTCCTTCTATAATTCAAAACAATTAACTATGGAAATAAAGGTATAGGTTTTTCAACAGAAACCACAGGACATGATGTGACTCAGATGTAAAGCACTTAGGACATTTGAGGCCTTGGGGCTTGACCCTTAGCACCACCAAAATAAAGTAGATAAACTAGAAATAAACAAACAGAACAAAGCCCAAAAATGCAGATTTCTGTGTGCAATACTACAAATTTTAGGCATTAGTCTCCATTTACAGAAACAACTACAATCTGAAAACATTGCTTTACTGTGTAGAAAGGAATCTCTTCGTCATAAAACTCATTTGATAAACACAAAGTCAACCTTGGGGAACCCCTTTCTACTTACTCAAATTGGATATCTTAGACTCTCTATCTGCCTCTGATGCCGAGGGACCACTGGCCATCTTCTCAGTTTCCTGTGTGGAGTGAAAAGCTGACTGAAAAGCAGACATTCGCTCTCTTAAAACACTGGCATTCCGATACAGTCTCGGGCTACCCTGTGAATGAATAAAGCACAGACGCGTTACAAATCAGTTTGTTAGCAGGCCTGTCACCGCTGACTCCAAACCAAAGCACACTAGAGGCTCATGCAGCCAAGTTAGCAGGACAGAGCCTGCTTTTCTCAGATACATATATTCTGTCTGAATAGTGGGTGTGCGGCCACCATCTTAGTGCTCCTCTGCTCCCACTTCTAAAACCTGAGCAAAGACTAGCTAATGGCTATCCATAGATGTATATCTGATATGCAGCTACCGAGCCAGACTAAGAGAAACTTCAAAAGGGTAGGAAGTGTTTTACAGGGCCCCAGAACAAATGCATCCCCAGTTTATTTTGGGGTGTGGGGAGAGTAAGTCACTCTGAATAGGATTCTAAGTGGCTTAAGAAGAACCTTGGCAGCCATCACCTGAGACAGTGTCAATAAAACACTATTAAAGGGAATGAGAAAGAAGTTCAGAAGGAACCTGTGCGAGAAGCCAACCTCAGAGCTGGAGAGCAAGGAAGAAAAAGGCAGAGGGGCCCTTCCTATCTGAAAGCATCTAACGGAAGTTGTCAGGTTTATCAGGATACTGCCTCTGATGTACTATTCTCTACTCCTAGATGACCTCCACCCTGCAAAGTCACAAGACAAACATGTCTCCTACTAGTGCCAACACACAATTTCCCCATCATTCCTGACTCTTCCTGGCTAACTTCCTAATTTTGTAAGATCTGGAGGACACTTGCGTCTTTATGGCTGAATTCATGCCCAATAGGTTCCACAAAAAGATAAACAAAATGAATTTACACTACCAGATAAAGGTAAATGGAGGTAAACTATCAATGGAGGAAAAAGACAAATGAAAACTGCTAGTACGTAAAATTGTAAAGCTCTGTTCATATAAAAGATAAACTACTGATCAAGCACTTTATCCAGGGTTTTCTTCTCTCTTGAGTTACTAACATTTCCCCTAATAAGGAACCTGTGGCAATTTTAGCCAATATGCAAAAGAAAAACAAAACAAATAAACAAACCAAAGCAAACCATACAAACAAACAAAAAAAAAACCCAACTACTACCCTTTAGGATATTAAATGGAGAAAAAGCTGTTAAAATCCTGCTATCATGTTTGAGGATCTGGTCTTCTAATTTGATTCTATTCCCAGTCAGGAACATTCATAAGACAAACTGTCTACTTCATAATAGTGGGACATTTGAGACTGAACCGCACTCGATGATGTAAACCTTTATGACATAAACAGCACACATTCCCAACAGGCTGGGGGGCAACTCATCTAAATGATTATCTTAGAGCCACACCACTTCTTTTGAATGTGTATTCTGTGAACTCATTTGAATGTGTCAGGGCTGGATTTTTATCCCAGGAACTCAGAGCACTTGGAAATGCTTAAACTAAGTTTCCCTAATTAAAGGTATTTCCAATGGAGGAAAAAGACAAATGAAAACCACTCTGCAGTTTCTGTGCCGTGAACTGTTATATCTATGTACAGACATCGCTCCAGGAGCTCAGGAGCACGGAGAGATACTCCAGAGCACGGTCTAGGGACACAGTAAGGCACACCAGCGTGGCTGAGCCAGGTACTGGGCTGCTCTGGCAGCTTAGGAAAGAGAGAGTCAAGTGGCATTTGAATTGAAACCACAGTGAGAAGTGGTATAGCACCAGGGGAACAAGGCATAGAATAAAACCAGGAGCAAGCAGAAGAAAGCAAACCTCTGTGCCCACGGGTGGGCGGGAGGAGGCCACAGGCGGACAGGGCTCAGACCAGGGGAACAAAGACACAGGCTTCCAAAAAGTAGACGGTTTTCCATAGGAAACATGGGAAGGTTAAAGCAGCAGAGTCAGTGCTGTGACTCTCCCTAAAACCCCTCTTTGTCCTTGGTAATAGTTAGTGGACTGGGGAGGAAGGAAAGGAGGCATTTGGCCTGAGTGGGCTGGGAAATATGAGCCTGTTGTTTAGCTCATAACAATGGCTGATCCTGATTGCCAACTTGTTAGGATAGGAACCATGGAGGAGACAAGTTTCTGAGCATGTCTAGGAGGGTATTCCAACAGCAGAGGGAAGGCTTAGCTTCAGCGTGGGCTGTACCATGCCTTGGGCAGGGGCTCAGACTATACAAGAGAAAAGGAGTGGACCACTAGGGTTCACTCACACTCGTTCCTTGACTGTGGATACAATGTGACCTCAAGTGACCTCCACTGTGCCATTACAAGCAGGATGGATTGTACTCTAAAACCGCGAACCAGAAAAAAAAAAACTCAAATTCTTAAGCAGTTTCTCCCAGGAGTTTTATGACAGCAAAAAGAGAAGTAACTAAGTGAGCTAGAGTATGCTTGAAACACTTCACTCAGTACACAGGGTCACAGGGTGACTACACAGGAGCCTAAGGACCTCTTGGCTGCAGACATTTTAGAATCATCAGCATACAGACGGCACTCAAAGCAAAGAGCAGTAGAGATCTAGGCACAGCAGCATTTCTGAGGAGGAAGTGGGAGGAATCAGCAAAACAGAAATAACTAGTGACACAGGAAGAAAACTGGACCAACATTCAACCCTATGATCCAAATGAGAAAGTGTCTCAATGGTACCAAACACAGCCAAAGCCACTGGAAGCCCACACAAGGATATAGCAGCTGGCAATAGCAAGAGAATGGCTGGGTTCCAAATAAGCCTGAACGATGTCCTGGCTGTCCTCCCAAAGGAAAGGATGGCAAGGAGGGAAATGGGATGAGTCAAAGAGGACAGGTAGAGGCAGTCCGGAGATGGGGCACTGAAAAGCAACTTGGTGGTTTAAATGAGAAATGTTCCCCACAGGTTTAGGTATTTGAACTTGGTTCCCAGTTGGTGGCACTGTTTGGAGAAGTCATGGAACTTTCAGGAGGTACAACCTTGCTGAAGGAGAAGCAGCTTTGAGAGCTTATAGCCTTCCCAGGTTCAAGTTCGCCTTCTCTGTCCTCTATATGGGAATAAAAATATGATCTCTTAGCCACTATGCCTCCCCCATTATGGACTCACCCTCTGGAATCCTAAGTTAAAATAAACCCCTTTTTCCTTAAGCTGCCTTGATCATGGTATTTGACCATAGCAACCAAAAGTAACAAATCCTGAGACGGAAAATGCAGTGATCTAGTACCCCAAAGGAAGAGAGGGTAAGCTAACTGCAAAAGAAAATCCAGCTCAGAACAGCACAGAGCCGTAATAACAGTCCTGTGAATGCTGATACGACCAAGCTACTGGGGAGCTGGAGAGAAAGGGAAGCACGAGCAGAAAGTGGGCCACTCCTGCACTTTTCATTGAGGGACAGCACAGAAGCAAACAGCAACAGGACCTTTATTATTAAGGCACTCAGGGGTGCCAGAGAGATGGTGCAGACCCTTGCAGAAGTTCCTGGCACTTAATGGCAGAGCTCACAACCCTCTAACTCCAGTTGCAGGTGATTTGATTCCCTTTCTGACCTTCTTAGGCACTGTACACATGTGGTACACAAGCATTCACTCTATTTTTCAAATAACATCGTTAGACAGAGGAATTCTGGGGCTAGGGAGCTGGTTCAGTGAACAAAGAGCTTGCGACACAAGCATGAGGCCCTGCGTTCAGGTACCTCAGCCACATGCAAGAGCTAGGGATGACAGCACATGTATGTCTCTAAGCCCAGTGTTGGAGGGGTTATTCTAGAGACCTGCTGGCTAGCCTGTGTAGCCAAGACGGTTAGCCTCAGGTTCAGTAGAGACTCTCTCAAAAACAAAGTGGAGGGCAGTAGAGGAACAGACCTGATATCCACACACTCAGACCCATGCACACAAAAATGAATCTATTAGCCTACTTGTAATGTGGGACATCTTTTACCTACAAGGTTTGGTAATTAAAGGCACTGACCATTTGGGAAATACTCACTTTCAGTGTTATTCACATTTTCCAAAAAGTGGTTCATTTTAGGCAATATTAAAGTATCTTATAGTATACCCACTGATCGCTCAGCAAGCTGTCAAGTGCACAGTTGCCGGTACTTGTTAGAGCAGGGTCTCATGCTCTCTGCATTCAGATGCTGACTTCTGTGCCCTGAGATCTAGTTACAGTAAGGATGCAGGCATTGTCATGAATACTGAAGAATCTCCTGTATCACCTTGGTGTAAAGCAAGCTCCCCAAAGATTTCTGATTGCTTAATAAAAGGCTGAACAGCCAATGACAGGGCAGAGGAGAAAGGCTGGAGTTCCCATCCCAGCCAGGGGTCCAAGGGAGAATTGCCAGGGGAAAGAGTTGGCCTCTAGGTAGTGGAGGGCCCGGGAAGAGAGGAAGGACCACGAGGAGAAAAGGTGTGGAGACCATGTGAAGTCTCCAGGAGGGTTCCACATGAGGACACACTTGGAGCAGAGCAAGACAAGCTAGATTCAAACCACAAGTAGCGCAGGGCCTGTGGCTGGGATGTAGGTTAGAACCTCAGAACCTGCCCAGTTTAGGCTTACAGCTTGCTAATAAAAATACCAGGTCTGTGTCTTTTATTTTGAAGCTATCTGGGCTGAAGTGGGCACAGAGACACCCGCCTTACCTGCGATACCTGGGAGCAAAAGTGAGTACAGAGACCTCCGCCCAAAAACACTCACGTAGGTGCAGGTCCATGTTTTCTAAAACCTTAACTCTTCTTAAAAATTGCAAGCCTCCATACTGGTAAGCCATCGCTCAGTTTCCCTGGTAGATTCACTGTCTATGTCAATTGCAAGCCTGACAAACCACAATTTTTCTATCAGTTGCTCCATCAAGTGAAAATGATGTTCTATGAAAAAGCAGCCAGGTCAGCCCACACAACTCAATCACACACATTTCTAGAAACTTCTGAAATGACGGATGCAGACTTTCCATTTCATCACATACAATAATTGAGGAATGGGATATAGCAGTGAAGTTCATCAAAGACATTCAAGAAACTGAAACTATTTTCCCCAAATGCCCAGTATTTAGGAAAGTCAGAACAACAGTCTGACTTCACAGACCTTCTAAAAGGGACTCAGGGAAACCTCAAGGTTCTGTTTTATTAATGAGGAAATTGTCTCGTGCACAGACCATGTTGCAAAGCAGCAGGAAGTGGAAACAGCACAAGGGAATGGTTGTACAGTAGGTAAGACGGCCGACATCAGGACGGCTCCCTTTGCAGAGTGATAATCGCGGCCTGTATCTTTCATGAGTCTTTAACTCTTTCTCCTGCTAGGGCATGTATTAGTTTGATAACATCTGAACAAGGAGCTAAATACACCAGAAGATAAGCCATTTGTTTCTTTTTCTCCTCTGCCCAACCAGTAGAAGACACAGGAAGAGAAACACCCAAGGGAGGGAAGATTTCCTCATTCTACGAAAATTTCACAAAAAAGAAAGCCCCTTCAGAAAGCCATTTTTGTAAAGACCCACTAATCTTACTATAGCCACACACCCAGCAAGTATGTCACCTGCACAGTCCCTGCAAGATGGGGAAAGCAGTCTCCCCAAGGTCAGGGGAGAAGTGCTAGCAAGCAGAACCCTCCAAAAGAGTAAACACTTCCTTCACAATACTCATGAGCGAGCCGGAGGGAACATACCTGTAAGTGGGGCTCGCATGCCAATGAAGACCTCGATCTCGCAGCGTTCTTTAGGTTTCGCTGCTGAGCAATGAAGCGGATGAGACAATTTGTTTCTGGAGAGCCCCGCACGCCAACAGTAGAACGGCGCCTGTTCTTCTGAAGGGAAGATGATGACTTTCCTATAACAAAGCACTCTGATAAATCAGAACGGAACATGGCAATGGTCAAAGCTGGGTTCTGTGTTGGTGATAGGTCACCACGAGAGAGAAAACAAGAGTCCACACTTGTCACAGAGACCTAAGACAAGAACTACCTACAAAGCAGTTCATGTATAAACAGCTGGATAGACTGCCACTTGACCACTGATTCAATTCATGTCTCTAGATCAGCACTTGACACACAGAAGGCCATACATACTTATTTAGTTTTCATTTGTACCCCATATCCCTGATACCGAGAGGGTGGAGGTAACAGCTTGAAGCTAAGAATCTCTCCTTGTTTATAGCAACAACCACGCACAGTTGAAACTACAGTATGCTGTGGTTTCACTTACCGTAGCCATCCAAACTCTGAAAATATCACATGGGAACAGTTTAAAGCAGTTTACAAATTTACAGCAAGCAGCATGCAACCACTGTCTAACGACACGTAGCCCAGACATGAAGCATCCTTCGGAATGTAGTCCTTATGCTGGGCATGCTCTATACCTAAGGTCACTCTCTGGCTCTCTGGACTGTGACACAGTCACTGTTTGTGGCAGTAATCGTGTTCATGCAAACAATATTTTACTTTGGCTAACACTGGCCCCAAGAGCAGTGATGCTACCAGTTCAGCTAAGCTAAGGAGTGCTTCCTGTAAGGGCCCACAAGGTCTCTAAGTGGAGAGAGAATAGTTTGTGATGGTTAAGCTTGATTCTCTAGCTTGAGGGCATCTTGGATAGGGTGTGTTTCTGTGAGCCAGGCCACAGATGAGTAGGCCACATCTCTTACTGTGGCTAATTTATAAATCCATAGCTTCACTTCTAAAAACTTACTTGTAACAGAGCCCCCATGTGGGTTAGGCCTGCTCTCACTTTTTCAAAATTCTTTTCCTCTGGGAAAAGCTACTTTACCTTCAGCATACTATCCTGAATTTTGCTCACACACCTAAGCACACAAAAACAGACCTAGGCTTTTATGTGATAATTCTGAGCAATACAGAATGAGTGTCACTTTGGCTTCTCCTAATACATGCCATATACAGTATGGTGTGATCGGCTCCCCCAGTCTCATTATCCTTTATAATTGCTATTCCATAACCCAAAGAACTCTATCCCTGTATTTACTTCTCCATTGGGAATTTTATTCTTGAGGTTGAAAAAAAAATCATCAGCTGGGTCAATTTTCTATTTGGGATTTTTGAATGAGGTACACTTTAGAACCTATTCTTAACTACCTTTCAACTTCCTCTGATTTTCATATCCACTGTTTTCTAGGGTGGGCACAAAGTACCGCTGATTTAGAAACACTCCTATATCTGCTGAGCTGTGCTGAACCCAGAAGTCTCCACAAACAAGCAAGTCTGCATGCAGGGTCAGTATAAATACACACAGAGAGTCAGGCAGTATAGACATGTATAAATGGGGCCTACTACAGTTACTAAATTTGAAAAACTACGCAATACAAGAACTTCTCTTACCGGACGAGGTCTTAACAAAGCTTTCAGGTGTAATTCCCAACTGCTCTACAGTCACCGTGGAGAAGTCCAAAGGTGACTTAAAGGCATCGGGGGTGCGAATAGGCCCATCTGCTACGTGCTTCTGAGGGGTCACAAGCGGCCCAGTTCCCAAGACCAAAAAGTCATTTTCTGAAAACGGACAACACGTTGGAGAGTTAAGCAATACATCAAAACACTCAAACCTTCCATCTAACGAGGTCAACAGGTCACCACATACCAGAACCATTAAGGACACACTCCTTGGATTCAGAGAGAGGCTTGTCGTGTGAACTCCTATCCATCTGGAAGATGAGGAAGTTAAAGAATAAAACGTGAAAAATAATCTCACTACAAGCCAAAAAGAATGAACTCTAACGCAATCAATACCAGGGGAACGCACACTGGGGCGTTCTGATTAAAGAAACGGTGGGAGGTACCACTGACTAAACAAAAGGGACCCAACTGATTCGTCGGGGCTTTGCATCCTTGGACCCCGGCCGGATAGCTAGCCTACCTCTCCCGCCCGGGTCCCGAGCGTTCCCTCAGACGACTACGACAAACGTCGCCGGAGGCTCCGTTTCAGAGAGCACCAGAAGCCTGGGAAAGGGAGCCGGGCTGGCCTCCTGCTGGCCGCTGAACAGCTGGACACGCCACGTCCAGGCGAAGGGATCAGCTTCACTTGCCCGCCAGCAAATTCAAACCGCGGCCACGCCGCCGCGGAGGGATCTCACCGAGCCACCACCCACGTGTGGCGCTCGTCCCGCTCCCTCCTGGACTCACCCTCGTACTTTCGGACGGAGCAGGGAGGCCTCCGTGTATCCCGGAAGAATCACAACCAGCCCTGAATGACCCTGGCGAGACACAGCTGCGGCAAAAAGGTGTCCTGGGGACTATCTGTGAGTACCGCGGAGCAACACTTCAGTTACCAACAGATCCCGCCTCTAACCTTGGATTGGCTGCTAGAAACTTCGAAAATGAATCACTAGACCAATCGCGACAGAACCGCCGGGAGGCTGGTTTACCCTATTAGCCAATCCTGACACCAACCGTTACCTCGGTGGGTGGGTGTAGTGGGCGGGGCTAAAGCCCAGCGAGGCGCTGACTGGTTTATGGGACTT